>JAYESA010000020.1:42916405-43013905 GCA_036927795.1 Iris macrosiphon
TGCATCTTTACATTTATGCACCAGTTGATAGATATATATATTTCCTTGTTCATACTTTATTTCCTTCACCTTGTGCTAATTGCTATAACTGCTTTATAGTTTTTATCATTTAACTGGAACTGCTATTAGAGGTGTACTTGCTCCAATCCTGACTGGATATATTTTTCAGAGGATCCGGAGGATTGGTGTACGAAGTTTTATGGACCTCAGCCTGTTGATGGTGCAGACAGGGACCCCCTAGTTCAGGAGTGATTTCTGGGTTGGTAGCCGGGATCACTAGGACCTTAGTGTATTTATTAGCTTTTGGTACCGGATTTGTCCCGGACTTTTGGTTTGAGACTTGTATTCTATTAGTTTCTGGATATTGTTGTATTATTATTTTATTGTTATTATTATTTTATTGTTGTTGCTGTAGTAGTTATAGTTGTTTAGACTCTGTAGTTGTTATACTTCTTTGTTATCTTATCGTGCTTAGATTCGTGATTGAGTACTTGTGTTATCTTTATCATATTGCTCTTTCGTTTGGAATTAAGATCTTGGCAGGTACTTATATATTGTTGTGTGAGATTGTTAGCTAGATAGTAGACCTAGACAGCGTTCTACCACCGATGCTGCGGCGTAGGCTGGACGTACCCACGACTCATGTCCGATTTTTCGGGTACGGGTCGTGACATAACTTAGGTACAACAACAGTGGCGTCATATTTTGTCTTTATTATATATTATACATGTTGACCTAGTTTTACGAGACCACCCCATTATCATGAGGCATTCTTATGTTTCATTGGCCGTGACACAGTTCTTACACGAATGTGAGTCTCATGTAGGACATGTACTTGTGTGACGTCTGGCCACCTGTGCGTATAAGATGTGTGATGGATAGAGATAACTGCTGATAGAATTGCATAATTAGAAGCCTTGGCAGTCATTAGAGATGTCATCATATCATGGGTATGGAATGAATAGAGCATGGAGTAGGGAGAACAAGTAAGGCGTTTGGGCTCCTTTGTACTTTTTCTTATGTAACCCATACGCCTCCGCCGGAGATGCGTGGTCAGATAACCACACTGACATTCAAAATACGTTATGCTTTTTAGGCCCCTGATTCTCCAAGAGAATCATGCCAATCCTATTTTTAGCCAGATAGCCGACGTGTTGGAAAGTTGTTCTCAAAGTGCATTCACATAGACGGTTATGCGACCCTTGGATGTTTATTTTCAGTACTTTATTGGCATATTGTTTCTGTATCTTGTTACGTCCCTCTGAGGACCTGGTCCACTTCCAGGTATAGACAGACAGAATTATCCTAGGAGTACGGACCCGGACCTGACGCTTCGTACCAGATTAAGGAGGTCTTACCTTCGGAGTACCACTGATTCTTCATAGTTGAAGGATATTTTAGTTGATATTCTTTTATTGACATTTATATTATAATTGAGTTTTGATCTCTTCTCTCATTTAGTTTTTTAGTATAGTCAACTGGCAGTGGATTTGTTTTCACCCGACTATCATTCTTTAATACTTCATAATTGAGATTCAGTTATTTATATTTATATTTCTTTATTTATGTTGTGGATGAGATATAGATTACGTGTGACTTGTGTCGACAGTATTTTACCACTTGTGGATTTGATATTCATATACAGCGTATGTATGTGTTACGATCTTCCAACACATTAGAGTTGTCGTATACATACGGCTGGCATGTTACGTATTCCTAGTCTTATGTATTTTGGGACGGGGGTGTGACATACTGTCACTTTATTGCAGCAACAATTAATGATAATTTTGGCACACTAAGGTCCTAGGGAGGACACTTCACATGTCGTAGTTGTCTTTCTCGTCTTGCGCTTGTGATTGATCGTGTCGCGCAAGTCAAGCGAGGGCTGATTCACCTTTGCACCATTTTCTTGAGCACGGGTAGACCGAGCGCACGGGGTGTATGTGTGTTGTTTTTCCTCCATGATCTTGGGTTCGTACAAGAACTTTTTCTAGATCGTCAGTGAAAGAATTTTAAGACGGACCCTACCCATTTGTCATTGTGGGCTGACGTACGGGACAGTCTTATATAGCTTTCTATTATGGGCTCGCATAACGGTTAGAGGTGCCCGCTGACGGGCCAACCAAATGGAAAGTTGCTTGAGCTTGACGAACTTGCATTGCCCTCAACGACAAATGGACAGGGTCTGTCTCAAAAGTCTTCCATTGATGATCTGGGGAAAGTTCTTGTATGAACCCTATATCAGGAAGAAAAAATAACGCCCACGCACCAGTGCGCTCGGTCTACCCGTGCTCACGAAAAGGGTGCAAAGGTGAGTCAGCCGTCGCCTGACTTACGTAATATGAAAAATCACAAGCGCAAGGCGAGAGAGTCAGCTATGGCATGTGAAGTATCCTCCCCAGGACATCAATTTGCCAAAATTATCATCAAATATGGCTGCAACCAAGTGGCAGTACCTACAAGCAGGCAGTTGGCATTCCAACGACTACACCCGACGGCACCAATCCGGCAATAATCCAAGGATCATTTGCAAACACCCAAGGGGGATGAGATACCATTTTGTCACTACCCAATTCTAGAAAATAGGGTATTTTTTTTATTTGATAAATAGTGGTTTGTATTTAATTAATTATATTTATATTTATTTAGTGCTTATTTTATTTTTTTAATGATTGTTTTAGGGTTTTGGCTAGCCTGGACCCATGTCAGACCCTAGTGGACCCATGTCCGACCCAGCCCACACCCTTGTGAGAATTATTTTGGGGCTTAGATTTATTTATTATATTTTTAGAAGGTTAGTGGGAGAGATTTGGAGTTAGTTTGAGTGTTTTTGGACCCCGGAACCCAAAATCGAGTTTCGGAGGGGCATTTTGGACATTTGCCACTTTGGAGACCCCTTTAATTGACTTGTGGCTGGCCCCTACCTACCCATTCCCGATTCCAGCAGCAGCCCCCCCCCCCCCCCTCTTTGTATTCTTCTTCATTTTCCACTTCTTCTTCTTCATTTCTTCTTCTCCACTTCTTCTTCCTTCTTCCTTCTTCTCCAAGGTGAGTTCCCTCTTCACTTTTCTTCTTTCTTCTTTCATTCCTTCTTCCTTAAGCTAACCCTAACCTTATATTTTCTCTAACCTAGGTGTGTGGAGCCTAGACTTTGTGTGGAGGCTAGTTTTGGTGGCTTGGAGCTTGAGGGAGGTGATTTCTAGGGGTTGTGAGACTTTGGCCTTGGGATTCCAACTCCCAAGAGGTAAAATCTAACTTTTCCCTTCCTAATTATTTTTGTGTAGTGTAATTAGTGTTGTAGAATCTTCATAGACCCTAACCCTACCCGTAGGAGGAAGTTGGAACTAGTTTGGGTGTGTTTAGAGACTTTGACATTAGGTTTTGTGTCGAATTCGGGTGGAATCCAAATTTGGCCCAATTTTGGGTGATGCCCTAGGTTAGATGGACCTAGGTAGACGTTGTCGGGTGTCTAGAGGGTGAGTGCGTGTCTCCGTTCGGACACGGGAAGCCGCGTCGCAGAGAAACGGGCGTTTCGGGCAAAATTGGGGCTTTTTGTCGTCGCCGATTCTAAGTGCGTGCGCATTTCCACCACGGACCTAGAATCGATGCGGGAGTTTATTTTCTAAGATCTAGACATCGTGTAGAGCACGTGGGTAAATTTTGGGCCGATTCCGAGTTTGTTTGGTGTGCGTTTCAGGAGGTTTTCCGAGCCGCGCACCACGTGTTCGTCGAAATGATCGAACGGCCATTTCGACTTGGTTTCCTCGTTTCGGGCTTGTGCACGCGTTGGGTTAGTATCGGAGAGTGTGTGCTAGAGTTTTCGAGTTATATTTTATATATTTTAGGGTATTGGTGAGTGTCGGGGTCGTTGGGCGTGAGTGGGACGTGTGGTTTGGGTGTTGTTGTGTGTTGTGTTGTGTTAGTATATATGTATCTATATATATATATTTATATATATATGTATGTGTGTTTATATATATATTTATATATGTATGTGTTTATTTAGATCTATGTGCTTGTGTGTGTATATGTCTATGTGTATATATATATATGTATATGTGTAAGTGTGCTTGTGTGTGTGTATATGTATATATATATTTTGGGTGTATGTATATATATATATATATATAGTTGAGAGTGTGTGTAGATATATATATATATATTAAGTGTATATATATATATATTTGTAGCTATGTATATATATTTATGTGTGTGTGTATGTTGTTAGTGTTGTGAGTGTGTGTGTGTGTGTGTATTAGTGTGTTTGTGAGTGTGTAGGTGTGTGTGTTAGTGAGTGTGTTAGAATAGATATAAGTGTATATATATATATATGTATCTAGTTATATATATATAGATATATATGTATATATATATATATATATATATATATATATATATATATATATATATATATATATATATATATATAGATAGTGATATATATATATATATATATATATATATATATAGATAGTGATATATATATATATATATATATATATATATATATATATATATATATATATGTATATAGGTATGTGTGTGTGATTGGGTGTTAGAGAGGGGGGGGAACCAACAGAGCAGTGGCTGCAGCTGCTGCTGCACTGCAGCAGCAGCACAGCAGCAGCAGGGAGCTGCAGCAACAGCAGTACGGAGCAGCAGCAGCGCAACAATAACAGCAGCCAGCAGCAGCATCATCAGCATGTAGAGCCAGCAGCAGTAGCGCGTTGGCGAGGCTAGTAGCAGCGGGTAGTGTTAGCGAGGGATAGGTAATAGATAATAGTTAGAGTATATGTTAGATAGATAAGTTAATAGATAGATAACTATATAGATATTAGTATTATAGATAGATAAGATATTAGATACATAGATAGATGGCTAGATTAATAGATAGATAGCTAGGTATTTAGATAGATAGATACTAGATAGGTAGATAACTAGATACTTAGATATACCTATCTAAGATATAGATATCTATATACCTATAAGTTATATATGTATATATGTGTATAGGTAAGGTAAAGGGTATATATGCATATGTGTGTGGATAGCTATATACATAGGTATAACCTACTTAGATATATATAAATATGATAGATATCTATATTACCTAGCCTAGATTAATAACTAGGTGCATAATCAATAGCTAGATAGCTAGTTAGAGGGTTTTAGAGCGAAACCTCAATACCTTGAGATACCGAGGTATCTCGATACCTTGAGATATTCAAGGTATTGAGTTTCGAGCGGGGTATTTGAGCATTAGCCTAGGAAATGCTTTGGAGTAATTTTTGTATGTTTATATATATATAATTACGCGTGCTAGCCTAGGTTTTAGCGGGTTTAGGCGGGGTGCATGGCCTAGGGCGAGGTATCGGATACCGAGGGTATCCCGGTATCTCGATTAGGCGAGTTTGTGAGTTTAGTAGCTTAATGAGCTCGGTTTGACCTAGAATTTCAGGGGCACCCTAGTTTGACCTAGCTTTGACCATAATTGTCCCCGTTGACCGTAAAAGTCAACGTTTGACCTAGTTTTGACCTAGACTTGACTTTTTGGACCCCGGGTTGACTTTTTGACCCGATTTTCACCGGTTTGACCCGTTCGACCTAGAATAGCCCTAGAAGCCTGTTTTTAATTATTTTATATCAGTTTAAATGCTTAGAACCCTATTTAATTCTGCTTTTCATATTAGGTCCTTGCGACACCGGTCCGGATCTCGATCCTCATCAGTTGCTCAGGACATCAGGCGAGTACCTACCTCTGATAGTTTCCATTTCATGATAGCATTTATATCACCTGTTCTAGAACTGTAATACTTGATTCTGACACATTGTTACACAAGCTGGTACTAGTGAATCCCGTCATGAGATGCTATCCCCCTTACCGTATTCAGCGGGTACTCTATTACGTATATTTCATCATGTGCTTCGGGTATTGATTCTCATGTGCTATCATGTGCTTATTGTGCTCTCGCCTTCGTGTGCGCGAGCTATTATCATGTACGTAGCGTGTTGTGGTTGGATCCAATGGTATTAGTGGGGGGGGGAGTAGTGAGTTGGTTATGTGATCAAAGCCAAACAGTATTCATGTGTATGTCGGTTATGCAACTCACGCATAACGGAGTTATCTTAGTATTTTTTATGTGCAACCTAAGCTGATCACATAACGAACTTGTGCTCAAGGCACTTAGCTAGTATTCATGTTTCTCACCTGCAGTTACTTTTCCAGTACTTGTATTGTTCTCCAGTTTACATTGCAGCTACTTATTGTGCTCCAGCATATATTTATTTTCTGTGCATCTTGATTACTTTTCTATTGCTCGTCATATACACCTTACCATGCATTTGGAGTTGCTTTCAGAGTTATGTACTTCGCTCCAGTCCTGACTGGGCATATTTTTTCCAGAGGATCCTGAGGACTATTGTCCGACGTTCTACGGGCCGGGTGTTGACGACTGTTGTGACCCCGTGATCGAGGAGGAGTGCACCGAGGAGACGCCGATAGCACCCTAGTTAGCTAGGTGGGTTTCCTGGGTTGTTTCCAGTGGTTTGTATTTTGGATGACTGTACTTATTCTTTTGATGCTGTGTGATGTTGTAGCTATTTGTAGACTTGGACTGTATTATTTTGGATTGTCTTGCTTTTGGTTCTGTTTCCTTGTTATTATCATATCGTGCTTTATTTCTTTCCCTAGATTTTGTGATTGAGAGTTCATATATATATATTGCGTGGTTGCCTCCTTTGGGAGAGGATTTTATATATATATTATGTGGTTTTGCCCTCCTTTTGGAGAGGTCATGCCGGATTTTTCTGTGAGATATAGATAGATATGGTTGACCTAGAACGGACCTTTACAGCGTTCTACCGCCGATTCTGCGGCGTAGGTTGGACGTACCCACGGCTCATGCCCAATTTTTGGGTGCGGGTCGTGACACGTTTTTGGTGGTGGCCCATGCAGGTCTGCTTTTTAGGGTTACCTGCAATAGGATATAGGAGATAGGCTGAGAGAGAGTGTGCTCAATCACAACTAGGACCCTTCCTACTTCCTTTTGCTGTCTAAAATTTTTCTGAAATTGTTTTCTTTTGTAATATTACTGTCCTTCATTGATGTTATCGTTTCATGCACTATATTGACTTCTTTTGATCTTTGTTCAGGATGCCTCCGAAGACCAGATCTTAGCGCACCGCCCCAGCAGCTGCCACCGAGAGGTCTGCCACCTCTCGACCTGCTCGACTTTCGGCAGCCGCTACCGCTCCACTCGCCACTCCTGCTATTGAGGGAGCGTCAGTTTCTCTCGAAGATCCCCTTACTCCCATTGATCCGAGAGCCACCCCAGTTGTTCCGGTGGTACCTCCTCCACCACCGCCTGCGCCAGTGGATGCTACACAGTTGTTCGCATTCTTCCGAGAGATGATGGATGCGCAGCATCGCCAGGCAGATGTTATGAGGATGGGCATTGAGAATGCTCATCAGGTGGCTATGACAGCGGTCGACAGAGTGGCTCAGATTCAGCCACAGCCAGAGCAGGCTCAGTATCCTAGGCCGGGTACTATCATCGATTTTCAGAGGATGCGGCCTAAGGAGTTCTGCGGCACAGAGGGGATCCTGTACGCCGACGACTGGATCGAGCATATAGAGGGCATTTTCAGGCTGGCGATGATCCCAACCAGCATGCAGATAGAGGCAGCGGGCAGCCAGATGTTCGACCTTGCCCTTACTTGGTTCCGCACGGATACGCGGATAGCAGTTCCGGGATTGACTTGGGAGGCTTTCAAGAAGCTTTTCACGGAGAAGTTCTTCCCGGACGTGGCTCTCAGTGCCTTAGAGAGTCAGTTCGAGGCGCTCGTCCAGGGGAGTATGCTAGTGGATGAGTATGCAGCAAAGTTCTGCCGTCTGGACAGATTTGTTGAGGGGTTGTCTGAGGCAGCGAAGGCGCGGAAGTTTCGCAAGGGCTTGGTCATGGCGGTCAAGTCCTTGACTAGGAGCGACCGTGAGGCGACCTTCGAGCAGATTGTCAGCGACGCACAAAGAGCTAAGGATGACCTAGAGCTGAAGACGAAGAGGAGCAGAGATGCTTCAGGAGCAGGTAGCAGTGCAGGCCCAGCCAAGAGGCCATTCCAGCAGACCCAGCAGCACCAGGGTCAGGGTCGGGCGCCCTTCCGGCAGGCGCCCCAGCAGCAGAGGCAGGGTCAGCAGCAGGGCCAGAGGCATCCCATCGTTTGCCCTTTCTGTAGGAAGCCAGGGCACGGATGGGACATATACAGAAAGAGGCTGGGCAGATATTTATTGTGTGGCACAACAGATCACCAGCTGAAGGATTGTCCTTCAGCACTTGCCCGTCCAGCTCAGGGCAGAGGAGCCGCTCAGAGGGCACCAGCCAAAGCACCTGCAGCGCAACAGAGAGGACAGCCTTTGCAGACTCAGCAGCAGAGGTTCGCCCAGCACCAGCAGCAGCACTGAGGAGGACAGCAGGGGCAAGCTTTTGCCCTGACAGTGGACGAGGCTGAGCCAGTTGGTGACGTTATCTCAGGTTCTGTTCTTCTTGATTCCATTCCAGCACTTGCTTTATTTGATTCCGGTGCTTCCCATAGCTTTGTGTCTGTATCTTTTGCTGTTAGACACCATCTTGTTGCTGAACCTTTAGCTAGACTCTGCAAGATCATGACCGGGGGTGGTATCATCCTAGTCCGTGATGTCTGCAGAGACCGGAGAGTTACCTTGGGAGGCCGGGAGTTGAGTGTGTGCCTACTCGTAATGCCACTTCCGAGCTATGATATTGTACTCGGGATGGATTGGTTGAGTACGCATTGTGCTAGTATATATTATCGTGGAGGCAGAGTTTTGTTTAGTCCGCCAGGTGAGCCAGAGTTTCAATTTGCCAGAGGAGCAGCGGAGCAGACCGAGGGAGTCTTCTGCGGAGCCCTGGTGGTAGAGCCGAGGTCGCTACATCCACTGATAGAGGAGTATATGGATGTCTTTCCGGAGGAGTTGCCAGGGTTACCTCCGGACAGAGATGTGGAGTTCTCTATAGACTTGGTGCCAGGCGCGGAGCCGATATCCCAGTACGTCTATAGAGTCAGCAACAGTGAGCTGATAGAGTTGAAGAAGCAGGTGGATGAGCTTCAGGACAAGGGATTTATCAGATCTAGTTCTTCTCCGTGGGGTGCTCCGGTACTTTTTGTGCCGAAGAAGGATGGGTCGATACGGATGTGTATCGACTACAGGGCTCTGAACAGCCTCACAATCAAGAACAAGTATCCGCTGCCGCGTATTGATGATCTATTTGACCAGTTGAGCGGAGCGAGGGTGTTTTCCAGGATTGATCTGAGGATAGGCTACCACCAGGTGAAGGTCAGGAAGGAGGATATTCCGAAGACAGCTTTTTGGACCAGATACGGACAGTATGAGTTCTTGGTGATGCCGTTTTGGTTGACTAATGCCCCGGCAGTGTTCATGAATCTGATGAACAAGGTGTTCCATCAGCATCTGGACAGGTTTGTGGTGGTGTTTATAGATGATATCTTGGTGTATTCGAAGACCCCAGAGGAGCACGAGGAGCATCTGAGGATAGTGCTGGAGACTCTCAGGAGGGAGAAGCTTTATGAAAAGCTCTCGAAGTGTGAGTTCTTCCTTGACAAGGTTGAATTCCTTGGTCATGTGGTGACTGGAGAGGGTATCTCGGTGGATCCGAGAAAGATCAGGGCAGTAGAGGCATGGAGTGCTCCGAGTTCAGTAGCCGAGGTCAGGAGTTTCCTGGGACTGGCAGGTTACTACAGGAGATTTGTTCAGGATTTTTTCCGGATTGCAGAGCCGTTGTCCAGGCTGACTCGGAAGGACGTGGAGTTTGTTTGGTCAGAGGAGTGCCAGATCGCCTTTGATGAGCTGAAGAGGAGGTTGACGACAGCTCCAGTGTTGACGTTGCCATCAGGTTCTGGAGGTTTCACTATCTATAGTGATGCATCGGGGAAGGGACTGGGTTGTGTGTTACAGCAGAATGGGAAGGTGATTGCCTATGCTTCCAAGCAATTACGTCCTCATGAGAAGAATTACCCTACCCACGATTTAGAGTTGGCAGCGGTCATTTTTGCTCTGAAGTTGTGAAAACACTATTTATACGGAGAGCGTGTGGAGATCTTCACAGACCATAAGAGCTTGAAGTATGTGTTTACCCAAAAAAGAGCTGAACATGAGGCAGAGGAGATGGTTGGAGTTGATAAAAGACTTCGACATATCATTGCAGTATCATCCAGGGAAGGCAAACGTAGTTGCGGATGCATTGAGCAGGTATCCGGTAGCTATGTGCCTGACTACAGATCGTTATCTTCTGGCAGATCTAGAGAGCTTGGGCATTGAGGTGATAGTGCCTGGAGTTGAGATGCAGATGTGGGGACTGCAGATTCAGTCAGAGTTGGTAGACCGGATCAGGGCTACACAGTTTGAGGATGAGTCCCTGAGGAGCATCAGGGAGCAGGTTCAGATGGGATTAGCAGACGACTTCACCATTGCTGATGATGGTTCATTGCGGCACGGTACCAGGTTGTGTATGCCGAGTGGGTCGTTGCACGAGGAGGTTCTCCAGGAGGCACATCGATCCCAGTATTCTATGCATCCAGGTGCCAACAAGATGTATAGAGATCTGAGACAGCATGTATGGTGGTACGGGATGAAGCGAGAGGTAGCGCACTTCGTATCCCGATGCTTAGTGTGCCAGCAGGTGAAGGCGGAGAGGCAGAGGCCAGGAGGATTACTCCAGCCGTTACCCATTCCGGAGTGGAAATGGGAGCATGTGACCATGGATTTTGTTTCTGGACTTCCCCGTTCTCCAGGCGGGAAGGATGCGATTTGGGTCATCGTGGACAGGTTGACCAAATCGTCCCACTTTCTACCATTCAAAGTGGGTATGTCTACAGGGAGACTAGCAGAGATGTATGTGCGCCAGATAGTCAGACTGCATGGAGTTCCAGTGAGCATAGTATCAGATCGGGACAGTCGCTTTACTTCGCATTTCTGGAGGAGTCTGCAGGCTAGCTTGGGCACCCAGCTCAAGTTTAGTAGTGCGTATCACCCGCAGACAGATGTTCAGTCAGAGAGGACCATTCAGACACTTGAGGACATGCTTTGGACTTGTGTTTTGGATTTCAGAGGCTCTTGGGAGGATCACTTGCACTTGGTAGAGTTTGCTTACAACAACAGCTACCAAGCCAGTATCGAGATGTCACCTTTTAAGGCGTTGTATGGACGGAGGTGTCGCACTCCGTTGTCATGGGATGATGTAGGTGAGAGAGCTTTGCTTGGCCCGGAGATGGTGGTTGATGCAGCGGAGAAGGTCAAGCTCATTAGAGATAGACTTCGGGTGGCGCAGGACAGGCAGCGGCATTGGGCCGATAGCCACCGGAGACCCTTGGAGTTCGAGGTATAGCTTAGAATCTAGATTTGTTCTTGTGTTTGCTTGTGATTGCTTGTTTTAGACTAAGTGCAGAGACCTTGTTTGTGCTAGGTTGGAGATCTGGTGTTCCTGAGGATTTCTCCGACGCGGGGCACTATTCGTTTCGGTGGAGGCGGGAAGCTTAGCCCACGTTTCGTCGGACCCTTCCGTGTCCTCGAGAGGGTCGGTGCCGTGGCATATAGGCTTGAGTTGCCGCCTACGCTGGAGGGAGTTCATGATATGTTCCACGTGTCGCAGCTGAGACGGTACGTGGCGGATCCCAGTCACGTATTGGATCACTCAGAGATCGCGGTGGGCCCTACCCTTAGCTATCCAGAGCAGCCGGTGGAGATTCTGGATCGGCGGGAGAAGGTGTTGAGGAACCAGACTATTCCCTTGGTTCGCATCGCGTGGAGGCATCACTCTCCAGGGGAGTCAACCTGGGAGAGGGAGGATGAAATGCGCGAGCGATACCACTATCTGTTCGAGCCCTGAGGTATGGTTCTTTTCTTGCATTTTAGTCCTAGTTTCGTCTTTTAATTTCGATGACGAAATTATTTTAAGGAGGGTAGGCTTGTCACTACCCAATTCTAGAAAATAGGGTTTTTTTTTTATTTGATAAATAGTGGTTTGTATTTAATTAATTATATTTATATTTATTTAGTGCTTATTTTATTTTTTTAATGATTGTTTTAGGGTTTTGGCTAGCCTGGACCCATGTCAGACCCTAGTGGACCCATGTTCGACCCAGCCCACACCCTTGTAAGAATTATTTTGGGGCTTAGATTTATTTATTATATTTTTAGAAGGTTAGTGGGAGAGATTTGGAGTTAGTTTGAATATTTTTGGACCCCGGAACCCAAAACCGAGTTTCGGAGGGACATTTTGGATATTTGCCACTTTGGAGACCCCTTTAATTGACTTGTGGCCGGCCCCTACCTACCCATTCCCGATTCCAGCAGCAGCCCCCCCCCCCCTCCTCTTTGTATTCTTCTTTATTTTCCACTTCTTCTTCTTCATTTCTTCTTCTCCACTTCTTCTTCCTTCTTCCTTCTTCTCCAAGGTGAGTTCCCTCTTCACTTTTCTTCTTTCTTCTTTCATTCCTTCTTCCTTAAGCTAACCCTAACCTTACATTTTCTCTAACCTAGGTGTGTGGAGCCTAGACTTTGTGTGGAGGCTAGTTTTGGTGGCTTGGAGCTTGAGGGAGGTGATTTCTAGGGGTTGTGAGACTTTGGCCTTGGGATTCCAACTCCCAAGAGGTAAAACCTAACTTTCCCCTTCCTAATTATTTTTGTGTAGTGTAATTAGTGTTGTAGAACCTTCATAGACCCTAACCCTACCCGTAGGAGGAAGTTGGAACTAGTTTGGGTGAGTTTAGAGACTTTGACATTAGGTTTTGTGTCGAATTCGGGTGGAATCCAAATTTGGCCCAATTTTGGGTGATACCCTAGGTTAGATGGACCTAGGTAGACGTTGTCGGGTGTCTAGAGGGTGAGTGCGTGTCTCCGTTCGGCCAGCAGCAGCATCATCAGCATGTAGAGCCAGCAGCAGCAGCGCGTTGGCGAGGCTAGTAGCAGCGGGTAGTGTTAGCGAGGGATAGGTAATAGATAATAGTTAGAGTATATGTTAGATAGATAAGTTAATAGATAGATAACTATATAGATATTAGTATTATAGATAGATAAGATATTAGATACATAGATAGATGGCTAGATTAATAGATAGATAGCTAGGTATTTAGATAGATAGATACTAGATAGGTAGATAACTAGATACTTAGATATACCTATCTAAGATATAGATATCTATATACCTATAAGTTATATATGTATATATGTGTATAGGTAAGGTAAAGGGTATATATGCATATGTGTGTGGATAGCTATATACATAGGTATAACCTACTTAGATATATATAAATATGATAGATATCTATATTACCTAGCCTAGATTAATAACTAGGTGCATAATCAATAGCTAGATAGCTAGTTAGAGGGTTTTAGAGTGAAACATCAATACCTTGAGATACCGAGGTATCTCGATACCTTGAGATATTCAAGGTATTGAGTTTCGAGCGGGGTATTTGAGCATTAGCCTAGGAAATGCTTTGGAGTGATTTTTGTATGTTTTTATATATATAATTACGCGTGCTAGCCTAGGTTTTAGCGGGTTTAGGCGGGGTGCGTGGCCTAGGGCGAGGTATCGGATACCGAGGGTATCCCGGTATCTCGATTAGGCGAGTTTGTGAGTTTAGTAGCTTAATGAGCTCGGTTTGACCTAGAATTTCAGGGGCACCCTAGTTTGACCTAGCTTTGACCATAATTGTCCCCGTTGACCGTAAAAGTCAATGTTTGACCTAGTTTTGACCTAGACTTGACTTTTTGGACCCCGGGTTGACTTTTTGACCCGATTTTTATCGGTTTGACCCGTTCGACCTAGAATAGCCCTAGAAGCCTGTTTTTAATTATTTTATATCAGTTTAAATGCTTAGAACCCTGTTTAATTCTACTTTTTGCATTAGGTCCTTGCGACACCGGTCCGGATCTCGATCCTCATCAGTTGCTCAGGACATCAGGCGAGTACCTACCTCTGATAGTTTTCATTTCATGATAGCGTTTATATCACCTGTTCTAGAACTGTAATACTTGATTCTGACACATTGTTACACGAGCTGGTACTAGTGGATCCCGTCATGAGATGCTATCCCCCTTATCGTGTTCAGCGGGTACTCTATCACGTGTATTTCATCATGTGCTTCGGGTATTGATTCTTATATGCTATCATGTGCTTATTGTGCTCTCGCCTTCGTGTGCGCGAGCTATTATCATGTACGTAGCGTGTTGTGGTTGGATCCAATGGTATTAGTGGGGGGGAGTAGTGAGTTGGTTATGTGATCAAAGCCAAACGGTATTCATGTGTATGTCGGTTATGCAACTCATGCATAACGGAGTTATCTTAGTATTTTTCATGTGCAACCTAAGCCGATCACATAACGAACTTATGCTCAAGGCACTTAGCTAGTATTCATGTTTCTCACCTGCAGTTACTTTTCCAGTACTTGTATTGTTCTCTAGTTTATATTGCAGCTACTTATTGTGCTCCAGCATATATTTATTTCCTGTGCATCTTGATTACTTTTCTATTGCTCGTCATATACACCTTACCATGCATTTGGAGTTGCTTTCAGAGTTATGTACTTCGCTCCAGTCCTGACTGGGCATATTTTTTTCAGAGGATCCTGAGGACTATTGCCCGACGTTCTACGGGCTGGGTGTTGACGACTGTTGTGACCCCGTGATCGAGGAGGAGTGCGCCGAGGAGACGCCGATAGCACCCTAGTTAGCTAGGTGGGTTTTCTGGGTTGTTTCCAGTGGTTTGTATTTTGGATGACTGTACTTATTCTTTTGATGCTGTGTGATGTTGTAGCTATTTGTAGACTTGGACTGTATTATTTTGGATTGTCTTGCTTTTGGTTCTGTTTCCTTGTTATTATCATATCGTGCTTTATTTCTTTTCCTAGATTTTGTGATTGAGAGTTCATATATATATATTGCGTGGTTGCCTCCTTTGGGAGAGGATTTTATATATATATTGCGTGGTTTTGCCCTCCTTTTGGAGAGGTCATGCCGGATTTTTCAGTGAGATATAGATAGATATGGTTGACCTAGAACGGACCTTTACAGCGTTCTACCGCCGATTCTGAGGCGTAGGCTGGACGTACCCACGGCTCATGCCCGATTTTCGGGTGCGGGTTGTGACACATTTGCCTCATATTACACTACTCAAAATAACCCCTCCACCGTTCGGGGAAGGAAGCCCAGTACCTCCAGTCCGTCAATCTCAATCAACACATTGAGAAGGCGATTACTAGGAGGACCAGCAGCAGAACCTACGGAAGAAGTTTTTCAGTGCACCCGCTCGAGGAAGAAGCTATCATCCGCTGGGGGTAGCTCTACCTCAGAACCCCTGGGGGTTACACAAGTTGGGGGTAGTAATCCCCCGGACCTATACGATAATCCGGCATTTCGAGGAGATGAGGATTCCCAAGGAACGGATTTTGAAGGCCCTGGGAGTAGACACCCTTAGAAAGAAGATGTTGCCTCCTACGCTGGGGGTAGTACTCCCTCTGAGTCCGAACAGGACACGATACTGCCAACCTTCGCTGACGGCTATCCGTTGCAAGAGTCCGAAGTCGGAAGTACTACATCTACTGTCCTTTCCACCTCTCCTCATGTAAGAAAGGCATACATAATAGGGGATCAACATGAAGGCCCTAGTGATCGGCAGTGCCTCGAGGCCCTCTAGGCTATGATGCAGACCATGAGCGAATTAATACAAGCCTTGACCCAAGCAGTGCTAGACATCAAGGAATGTATAGCCTCCCAGCCACCAAGGTCCTTAGGACAAGCAAGATTGGACCCGGGGACCAATACGGATTCTGACGCAACCGCTCCGTCCATAGGTGGAAATCACCCTCTTCCCGGTTCATCTACCCCTTCCGCGGGAGACGAAGACAAAGACGCAATGAGAGAAATCTGGGAACTCCGGGCTCACCTAGATTCTATGGGCAGCCAGGATTTACTGCGCGAGCTCGGGATACGACAACCGTACCCTCCGCGAGTGGAGGGATCTTTTATACCCGCTAAAGTACAAGCCCTTCAACTTGAACCCAGTCGACGAAAAGACTTTCCCCCGTCAACACATGAGCTATTTCGAGACTACAACAGGGCACCTACCTCGTAGTGACGCACTCCTCACCAAGATCTTTGTGGGGACATTATCCGGGGTCGCATTCGACTGGTTTTACAGCCTACAAGATAATTGTATCTTATCTTTTGATGACTTCAAGAGTCTTTTTCTCAAAAAATTCTATGACGGAGGAATTAACATGACAATGTCTTCCCAAATGGATGTCACCCAAGGGAAAAGGGAGCTCGCCCAAAATTATATCGATCATTTTCACCAAGCAGCACTGAGGTTTCCTCCTGGCAATCCTGAGTCCACACTCATGGACATGTGCCGCAGGAACCTACTTTCGGCAGCCAGCCTCTGAATGGGCGACAGTCAATTCAAAGACAGGACATCGTTCATCATCAACGCAGTCATAGCTGAAAAGAAGGTTAAAGACGCCCAGCTCCTGGAAATACAGATCCCTATCACAGATGACAGGGGAAAATATCCCGACAATAGAAACAGCGATAACAGCAGCTGCGAAGGAAAATGGAAGCAGGCCCTGGTGTCCAACTTAACCAAGAAGCCCGAGCAAAATCTGGTTGAGGTTCCAAAGTCCCGGGAGACTTACTCCTTCGAAGATGACGATGTCATGCCCATTTTTGATGTGTTGGTGAAGGGTGGGAAGCTTTGGCTCCCTGACGTCAAGCGCCCTATATAGGCAGTCGAGATGAACAATCCAAAATACTGCCACTACCATCGCTACATCCACCATGCAACGAAAGACTGCTACACCCACAAGCGGTACATCTAGCACCTTTTTGACACCAAGTCCCTTAACTTGGACTTCGACAATAAGACAGTTGTCGCCAACATGGTGTCCCTCCAGTTTGGTAACTTTTTCGCGACGAAAGCCCAGGACAGAGTCATACCGATACCGAGGGCAACAATAGAGGTAGTCAATCTTCCACCAGCTCGCAACCAAGCAGTCGGGCTGATACCTCTTACTACACCTCTGGGGGAGATCATTTGGGTCCACCCGGATCTTACTCCAGACTTGATACAGTAAGAACCACCTTCCGACGTCAAATCTAAAGCAGGAAAAATCAAGTCCTGTAACATGGTTTCTTCCACCGCTGAGGAGGCCTAGGTAGGGGAAACCAGATCAGGCCTTGCCTACCAGCGAGATTCTGAGACTTCCGACATCAAAGCACCTTCAACGACCAAGTCAAAGGGAAAGCAATGCAGGTTGGACCGCGGGATCCTTTCCTTAGAAAACATAAACTGTAGACTTTGGATGCTAAGTACAGCTCAACAAGTCTCCCTGTGCACAAGAGCCAAGTCTCGCATGACTCATCAGCAATAGCGCATGATAGGCAGCATTCCATTATAAGCATCCGAAGAACTCTTCAGCGCAAGGACGTATCACACTTCATGCGCACACGATAGTACTTCTCTTCGTAATAAATCCTTATGGGCAACATGCAGTGTTCCCCTGCGCGATATAAAAAATATGCGGCAAGCGGTGGTCCTTAGTGTGGTAGACAATCGTATGCAAGCGCAGTGATCCTACGCGCACAACTCAGCCAACTCTCTCATATATATATGGCAGTATTCCTGTGCACAAAGCCTCTTATTCTGCACAAGCTAAGTCATCAACAGTATTCAACGCAACAAATGATGAGCTGCCACAGTTCCATCATTACAGCCAACAATTACTCCGTCTCATGCAGAAGATGGGCTATGACCTCCAAAAAACTGAAGGTCTGAACTTTGGTAAAGGACGGCGTATTCCTTTACAATTTGATTGTTATTACAACAGCACTCGCAGAGGGCTAGGATATAGAGATGCTAGTATGCGCCATCACTCCAACAAGACGATAACCTGTAGGGCTAGAGTTCCAAAATTATAAACTTTCGGCCATGGTTGACAAGACGGACATCAAGGACAATATTTTCTCGATCCAACATTATATCAAATACACCAAGTACAGTGTTTTCTCAATTCAACAGTGCATACAGACTCGCAAAGCCTAACGAAGGCTTATTAATTAGGGGCAAAATTCTCCAGCAAATGCAGAATGTACAGTGCCTACATTTTTTTAGCCCCAACAAGTGTATAAGCACAGTATGCACTTCTCCTACACGAATCATCGTTATTAAGCCATTATCTGTATTTAGGAGTAATGAATGCGCAACAGATAATGGATCCTCAAAGTCTCCTCAATGGAGCAGTCGCCAGGTCCACTTGCGTACTCCCGTAGTGACCACTCAAAGGAATCATGTTAGATGCTAGTCATGTGTCACGCCCCAATCCCAAAATACCGAGGGACTAGACACGTGGCAATGGCCAGCAGCACACACCGATGGACAAACCCAATTTAGTGGATCCATCGGTGCATACTTAAGCTGTAATACAACAATAAGTAGGTCCAATAATACAAGTCACAGTCCAATCTAATCTCATCCACAACAGATAATAACATATCAAATGCCAGAATAAATAAAAATAAAATAAACCGACATATCTCAATAAAAGTGTCTCGAAGAACAATTCGAGAACAAGTCTGATACATCAATGCAATAGACTGGAAATAAAATAACTAAAAACAAAAATAAATGAGTATCTCAAGCCAATACTCAGGAGAAGTCCTCTGGCACAATCTCGTCCTCGAGTGTCGGTACAGCTCCTGTATCAGCTCCTGCTGTTGTCCCATATATCTCGGGATAGATCTCGTCTGCAAATCCTGGGGACATAATTCGGATCCAGGTCCTCAGGGGACATAGCAAGGTACAGATAATACAAGCTAAAATAAATACAGTGCAACAAATAATAAAATAAATAGGGTAAGTATGTAACCATCTATGTGAAATACAAGTGAGAGCATCACTAGTACTCAGGCTGAGCTACTACAAGCTCTGTGTCGGGGAGCCGGTAGCAGTAATAATGAGTAATAGGCCAAGCTCGGGCTTCAGAGTCTTGTGCCTCACAATAATAGAGGATTTATATATATAATCAGCCTGTAGCCTGTGTGTCTCTCCCCACCCAATGTAACCACACGTCTCATGTCCACGATGCATCATGTCCATGTCATGCACGATCATATCTAATGCAGCAAGTCATATAGTATCCATGAATATAATGTCTATGTCATAAACCTGTATCCTATACAGAATCACCATGAATGTCTCAGGAAGATTCTGTCTCATGAATAGTATCAAGTATCCTGGGTTATAGTGTACTTGATAAGACAAGTACGAGAATACAAAGGGTCACGAATGTCCATCTCTAGGTGACAATACACAATACCGCATACAGTGTTGGCACCCGACTAATAATCGGACGCTAAGTAAGTCACACGGTCCTAGGTCAAGCATGCACAACAATATAAATAAAGCGAGGAAATATGAAACAAGAACTGCAAAGTTGGCAAGGTATACTTGCACAACGATGTATAAATAAGTCAAGAAAATAAGTAGCAAAGCTGCAGGATTTGGCAAGGTATACTTGCCTGGGGTTCTGGCTCCAACTGTAGCTCTGGTCTCAGTGTGATTTGCAGGTACTAATCCGGTTGCAGAAATAAACATCACCATTAGATTCAGAAAATATCAAATAGCTAGAAACGCTTGTCCTTGAGTCCAATTTGGACACAAGGGCAAAATGACAGTTTCTGGTCAAAGCGTGGTCCACATGTGAGCCACTTTGCACCAAAAAATGTGTCAGGGTCAAAGGTCTCCAAATTCGTCCAACTTAGTGTCAAAAAGTTAGGAACGATGATACGAATCCAACGAAACTTCCAGAAGTGGATTCCGATGAGCCGATCACAAAATCGTCCGTCAAGTGGAGCATGTGGGGCCCACGACATGCAATTTTGTCAATGTTCTCAGAATCGTACCAAACTTGGGTCACAGGACCAGCATATTGCTACGAGTCCGATGGCGCAAGTTTTGTCTCGATCCAATGTGTGTACGCAAAGTTACGACGTGTTTCAGAATGGGCGGATACGAGGCGTTGTTGGCGGATACGCATTGATTCCGGTGTGCACGCAGATCTAAATCAACTTCTGCGAAATCCCACACGTCCGTATCGATGGCGTGCACGTTTCAGTGAAGTCCGCGTGCAACCAAGTCGTCCCGTTTGGCAGCACGCACTCAGTTCCGGGGTAAAATAGGGCATTAATTTTCCTGTTTTTGGATCGCGGTTTTCGATCGCCACAGGACGCGACGCACCGAGCGGGTTGCCCGGGCATCGAGGTGGTCACACAGTTTACGCGTCACAATAGACGGGACAAAAAATGGGGCAACAAGGAGAGAGAAAAGAATACCTGAACCGGGCTCCGCAAACTGGGTTCTTCGTGTCCGACACGACACAAGGGGACACTGTGTCCAGGGTTGTGTCCAACCTAGGGTTTTGGTTCAGACGGCCGGAGACTCGGCGGAGGGGGCTCGCCGGGGCTGGGGCACCGGGCTGCGCTGGCACGGCGGCTGGGGGTTTCTTGAGCTGCTGCTGGTGCTGTGGAGGCCGCGGAGGAAGGCGGAGGATGGGTCGAGGAGCGAAGGTCGGGGCTGCTGTCGCCGGAGTTGCTGCGGGTCGGAGGCTGGTCTGGCTCGAGGAAGGTGGCTCGTCGGGCGAAGGACGGGAGGCAGAGATGGTGAGGTTCGAGGCGGCCGGGGAAGAGGTGAGCAGGAGGAGGAGAAAGAGGGAATATGGGCTCGGGGTTGTCGGAGCGGGGTCGAGCGGCGCTGCGAGCGGTGGTCGAGCGGCGCTGCGGGCGGTGGTCGAGCGGGGAGGGAGATGGCTGGAGGTCGGAGTCGGGGAGGAAGGTGATGGGGCGGGGCTGTGCTTGAGGAGGAGGAAGAGGGAGACGAGGGTGCGGTGATCTTAGGGTTCAGGCGACCGGCGTTGCTGCGGGTTGGGGTGAGGTGGTGATGGTCGAGCGAAGCGACGAGGTGGCTGAGGTGGAGCAAGGTGGTCGACGGAGAGGTTGAGGTTGACGAGGGTTAGAGTTTAGGCTAGGGCGGCGACCGGAGCGACGGGGAGAGGCTGAGAGAGGAGAGAGAGCGGGTTGTGGCGGTGGGTGACACAGAATTCGAGGGATATAAATAGGTCAGAACAGTAATCCCAATCAGATTAGGGTTTCAGCAGTTAACGGGTTTGGGTCCGGGTCCGCGGGTCGGGTTCAACATGAATCCGGCCCGACCCGCTAGTGTTTAAGTGCGGGTTTGGGTCTGCGAGTTTCGGGTCAGGTTTAGATCTGACCCAACCCGATAAGGTTGGGTTCGGTTCAGTGAACCGGGTCTGGGTTGGTTTGGTTTATTTCAAATAAACCCGATTTATTTCAGGGTTTAATTGGTTTATTTATTTAATAGTTTTTAGGGCTTTAAAAATATTTCCGGAGTCCAATAAATTCACCGAAAATTACCCTATATCCGGTTTTCCATTTTACACCATAAAATATTATTTTTATAATATTTTAATATTAATTAACAGCAATTAAAAATCATTTAATTACCAAAATACCTAGGTTTTAATTACAAAAAAATTCCAGAAAATTTCAGAAAAATTATGAAAAACCTAAATTAAAATTCTTGAAAAATCAGGGGGCTTACATCATGTTCACATTTACCTCTGAGCTATAATCATAGCAGTCTCCCCAGCCAAAATTCTCACTTCCTAGTCCTAGTCAGGAAGAGGGGAGACGGACTCATCATCTTTGGCAAAGTAGAAGGCCCTCGATCATTTTTCCTCGAATAACTAGATTTGGAGCCCGATACAGACAAAATATCACTCCAGCGGTATAGCTCTCAAGCCAAGCACCTTATCCAGAAGATGGGGTACGATCTGAGGCAGAAGGGTGCCTCTGCGTCTACCTACTCTAGCAGGCAAATTTGAGGACTACTACTATAAGACCAAGAATGGCTTAGGGTATGTAACGTCTCCCATGACCTCCGAGGATTCAGATGAAGGAGACGAGGTGCACTCTCGCTCTTCGCAATCTTTCGATTGGGACTCCGACATCAGTATCGAAAAGATGCTCAAGCAAACATTATCTTCCAATATGGTATTAGCTGACCCTGAGAAAGATGACGAGAATCTACCGGAACACTTTGAAGTAGAACCGTAGCCCCAACGCCTGGACGCATAATGGGAGATGCGGTTCGAACAACGAGAACCTCTTACCAAGGACGAAGTCATACAAGTCAATCTGAGCGACAAATCCTTCCCTAAACCTATCTTCATCAGCAAAAGTCTGACTGGTGAGGATCGGGAATCCCTGCTACATCTCGTCAGGGAACGCATTGATGTCTTTGCTTGGGGCTACAAAGATATGCCAGGACTGGACCCTCAAATCGTGATCCACAAGCTCAACATATTGCCTAATGTTAAGCCTGTCAAGCAACATCAACGACGATTATGGCCAGACATAATGAACGCCATCAAATCCAAAGTCAACAAACTGATAACTAGTGGCTTCATCTACGAAGAATAACATCCAGACTGGGTAGCCAACATCGTGCCCATCGTCAAAAAAAATAGAAAGATTCGGATCTGCATTGACTTCCGTGATCTAAACGTAGTCTGCCCCAAAGATGAATTCTCTCTTTCGATCATAGACATAATGATCGACAACACTTGCGACTTCAATCGCATATCCTTCATGGACGGATTCTCAGGCTACAATCAGATCAATATGTCCCCTGACGATCAGAAGCATACATCGTTCCAAACGCCGATAGGAGTGTACTGCTACATAGTCATGCCCTTCGATCTAAAGAATGCAGGTGCTACATACTTGCGAGCTATGAGCACCATCTTTTGCGAGTATCTACACAAGACGGTTGAGTTTTACGTCGATGACATCGCTGTCAAAAGTTACTCCAAAGGTGATCACCTCAAGGACTTGAAGACTGTGTTCGACCTCATGCGTACGCACCAGCTGAAGATAGACTCAACCAAATCTTTCCTAGGAGTCTCCAACGATAAATTCCTGGGCTTTATCATCACTTCTCAGGGCGTTGTCGGCCATTCACCCAGCTCATGAAGAAATGTGTCTTCTTTGTCTGGAATGAAGAATACCAATATGTGTTCGACGATATCAAGAGATACCTATCAAACCCTCCAGAATTGGTAGCCCTGGCCTCGGGGAAGCCTTTTCTGCTTTATGTACACACGATGAATCACTCCCTCGGTCCTCTATTAGCCCAGAATAGTGATGCATGCCACGAGCAGGCCATCTATTATCTCAGCCGAATGATAGTTGGCGTGAAGCATAGGTACACCCCCGTCTAGAAGGAAGAATGCCTTGCTCTAGTATTTGATGTCCAAAAGACTCGGTATTACGTGACTGGACAGACCATTCATGTGATTTCACGAGTCAATCCTCTTAGAGTTCTCATGACAAAACCGAGCATGCTCAGTTCCCGCCTGGCTACCTGGGCGATACTACTGTCTCCATATGACATGGTGTTGGTCCCATAGAAAGCCGTAAAGGGTCAAGCATTGACCGACTTCCTGGTAGCACATCCGATGCTAGAAACCTTAAAACTCTACGACGAGACTCCAGACAAAGTGGCGGACTCAAATGTAACTTCATACGAGGCTGTTTGGCAAATATTTTTTGATGGTGCTTCGAGAAGAGGGCCCAAAGACAATATTATTGTGGGGGTCGGGATAGTGTTAATCTTCCCATACGGTCTGGTTATCAACCAAGCCTACTATCTCACAAACGCGTTCTCCAATAATGTGGCAGAGTACAACACCTTGGTCATTGGGCTACAACTCGCCAAACAAGTAGGAGTAGAGTATTTGGAGGCCTACGGTGACTCCAAATTAATAGTCAGTCGGGTCCGGGGTGAGTACGAAGTCCGGAACAAAGACCTGATTCCTTACCACCAAGCTACGCTTGGCATCATCTCAACTTCAAGGGATTCTTCATTGAGCACGTCCCTCGGCTGCAGAACGTCGAGGCTGACGCCCTGGCCGGCCTCGCTGCCTCCTTGGCAGTTCCAGACAACACCTATCAGCTAATCATAGTGACCAGTCGAGATCTGGTCTGCCCAAGAATAACCTATGTCTATGTCTGAGTTACATGACAAAAGTACACACCGACGTCTAGTACCGGAGGCTTTTATTCATTGACTACACGGCCTATGAAATTCTTCTCGAGAACCCAAAGGAAGCCACATCAATCAGAAGATGTTCCCTCATATTCTATTACGACATAGCTACCAAAATATTCTTTCGTTGGTCCTACGACAGATTTTTGTTACGATGCATATCGAATACAGAAGCGAAACAGGCCCTCCGTAAAGCTCACGATGGCTTTCGCGATGCACACCAACCCGGCCCAAAGCTACATGACCGTATTCGGAGAATGGATTATTACTGGCCGACGATGGTAGCAGAGGCCATTGATTATGCGAGAAAATTCCAGACGTGCCAAATCCACACGGACTTCATCTACCAGCCCTCAGAATTCCTGCACCCAATGGTCGTATCTTGGCCATTTAAAGCATGGGGGTGGACAATATCGAACCAATCAGCCTACCTTCTTCTAAAAGGCATCGTTCAGCCTGGCTATAACCGATTACTTCTCCAAATGGGCGAAAGTTGTCCCACTCGCGGAAGTAAAAATCTCGAATGTGATTAGCTTCTCAAGCATCACGTCATATACCGCTTCGGCCTGCCACAAAGGATCATCCACGACAACGGTCCACAGTTCATAAGTCACGCATTCTACCAATTTTATGATAAAAATCGTATTCAAAATATAGCGTTAATCGCCTATAACCCGACAGCAAATGGTCTGACAGAGGCCTTCAACAAGACCACCATAAAGCTACTCAAGAAGTTCGTGTCTTCCAATAAGAGCGATTGGAACGAGAAGCTGGGTGAATATCTCTGGGCCTACCGTACAACGGTTTGAACAGCTACTGGCAACACGCCTTTCTCTCTAGTATACGAAAGCGAAGCGGTCCTCCCGCTAGAGACCCAAATCCCTTCCCTACGAGTAGCCCTCTCCAACCAATTAACCATCGACGACAATCACCGCCGACGGCTATAAGAGTTAGAAGCACTCGACGAGAAACGTTTCTTAGCTCAGCAGCGCATTGAGCTATACTAAGAGCGTCTCTCGGGAGCCTTCAACAGACGGGTCAAGTAGAGAACTTTCCAAGTGAGAGACCTCGTCCTGACCGTGAGAAGACCGATGGTTATGACCCACAAGACGGCCGACAAATTCCAGCCTAAATGGGATGGCCCGTCCATCGCGGAGTCTGTATTCTCCAATGGCGCCTACCGGCTAGTGAAACCCAATGGAGACTTGCTTATGATGCCTATCAACGACAAGTTTCTAAAACAGTACTATATAAGCTAAACTTGTACTACCCTTATCCCCCACGGGATAACCCAGATGTACATGTAAACTCCCTCGACCAGATTTTAGTAATTTAATATTATTTTTAGTTAATTAGAATTAGTGCAACTTTTTAAAAATTTATTTACTATATATTCTATTGATTGTGCACCTGTTTATTACACAATAAATTAGGGCACCACACTAGCTGTTAACCCTAAACTAATTTCACATTCCTGCCCTAGACTTGCTAGACTACATTTTCTGTATTTTTAACAACTTCCAGAAACCACGTTTTGTGCTTCGTTTTAGTCGCACAAATATCGTTACAAACGTACGTATTTAATCCCTATTTAAATTGCTGCTCTTTACCCATCTCTGTACCCCTAGAGATTTGAGGACCAGTAGGCACCTGTTTGCCCAACCAAAAATACGATAATATTCTACTCTAAGTATACTTCAATTATCGTATTGACACCGTAGAAAAATTATGACCCTAACTGCCCTTAAATAATTAGTGAACACCGTGCGCAGTATTTATTAAATAATAAATATGGTGACCCGTATCACCTAAGAAATCAGATCCTGCATCTGCCCAGACTCACCCCACACAGTTCAAAACATTCTCCTCAGCATTTCCCCTCAATTCTGTGAATTTTGGTAATTTTTAGAACCAGGTGATTTTTCAGACAAATTTCATAATTGTGCAATTTCCCAATTTCTGGACTTTTATGCAAATTGTGAAAAGTTAGGGTTTTTATGCAAAAATGCATGTTAGATGGCATTACCCTATTGGCTAGACAATAGGTGGCATGGGACCCACAGAAAAATTTGCTGAAAATATCCCAAAAATCCAAAATTACTAAAATACCCAAAACTTCTACTTATTTACTAAACTGCCATTGCCTACAACTCCTATAAAACCCGACCCCCCCTCTCTTCAAACCCCCACAGCCACCTCTCTCCGCCACCGTCGGCCGCCCAACTCCGGCAAAGCCTCCGCCCTGACCCCCTCTCCCCTCCGACCAAGCTCCACCATCTCCGGCGCCCTGCTCCGCCGTGAGCAGCCCCTGCAACCTCTCTTCTCCAACACCACCACAGCCAACACCACCACTCCCGACCACCCCCTGCGCCACCCTCCGCCACCGTGCTCCGCCACCACCACCCCCACTCGACTCGCCCTGCTTTCCTCTACCCGACCCCCACTTCCTCGCCGCCCCACGACGTCTCCTCCGCCGTCGACAGCCTTCACAGCACCCTCGGCCACCCCTAACCCTAACTGTCACCCCCACCTCCGCCGGCCTCCAGCCTCCACCACCGCCGTAGTGGACCTCCGCCACCCTCACCGGACTGTTCACCTCGACCTCCTCCGCCACCCCGACGGCCTGCACCCCCTCCTCCGCCGCCGCTACCGCCGCTGCAGCTGCTGCACGTTGCTGCTGTTGCTGCTGTTGCCGACTGCAGCTGCTGCTGCAGGCTACTCTCCGGCCAGCCGCCGGCGACTCCGCCGCCGTGCTTCCACCGGCGGCAAGCCCAGTGGGCCCCCTGTCAGTAGGTATAATACAAAAACCTAATATATATGTATTTTCATATATATCCCTATATGTATATACATATATGTATATATATATGTATAATATATATTTATATGTATATTTATATATATATGTGTATTATACTCTTAATATATATTATATATATACTGTTATTATACAGTATATTATACTGTATATTATATTATTATATATATATTTACTAAATATATGTATATGTATATATATTATTATTTTATATGTATGTATATATTTATGTATATATACTTATATTTATACATATATTTATATATGTATAAATATAATATCTACTTATATGTATGTTATATAAATATTTATATGCATTTTCATTTCTGTTTTTCCTTACTTATAAATATATATATATTTATATATATATAATTATATATATATAGTATGTATACTATATATATCATATATATATAACATATTTGTATATGTTATATAATTTCTACTATAATGTATATATGTATACTATGCACTCTTTTTCTTTTATTTATTTCTGCACTTAATTTCCTACACCTATTATATATATATATATATATATATATATATATATATATATATATATATATATATATATATATATATATATATATATATATATATATTATCTATATGTATATAATATAACACATTATTAATATGTTATACTATGTATTATTATTAATAATAAATATTATTGCTGGATAATACAGCTTATATTTATATGTATATTTCAAATTCTTGCACTGTCTTTAAATTCATATATTATATTATCCAGTGGTCACCTATGGACCCTGATAATATTATTATTATTATAAATGCTGTATATAACAGTGGTCACTTATAGACCCTGATATATTTGCTGAATAGTACAGCATTTATATATGTATTTAAAATTCTGTTCTGTCATTTCATTTTATTATTATATTATATATATCAGTGGATACACCCTGATAATATATTATTATATACCTATTGCAGTGGATATACCCTGCTACTACAAATCTGCATTTGTCTGTTTTTCATTTACTATATATATTACTATATATACTATTATATCTAAATATATACATACCATATATATATATATATATATCTATATTATATATGTGTATATAAGTATATATATATATATACTTTGTATTACAGCCTTGATATTTACGAACCCTGTCTGTTTTAACAGAAACCACATTCACCACAACCAGTGACCCCTGTCACCAGCAACCTCAAAACCTGACTGCGAGATCAGGTTATCAACATTATCAGGGAGTAGGCAAGTATACCTTGCCAAGTTTTTACTGCTTAAGTATTAACTATTAAATGTTCTTATTTAAATTCAATTATTGTCATATGATACTGCTCCTGAAATTACATATAACAGTATGTATCTGAGATTGCCTTGGGTACAGTCAACAGATACGTTGACTTAGGGAAATCAACGTAATAGTTACAGACTTACCAACAACTGTGAGGATATCCTGATATTCTCCTAGACCCTATCACGGGAACACGCAACATGGTTGCAATGCATATTGGGATGCGAGCTGCGTAGTTGACTAGCTACCAGTACGTGTGACCGCATCACGGATTAGAATAATTCAGAAAATATACGACTTGACATTTAGTTACATTGGAAGGGGAGAACGACTAAAATACGTATGGGACACCCACCTCTTTACCATGTGCCGCACTCGACGGAGTGATACGGATGATATATATATATATTCATGTGACCATTCTCATCGTAGATGGAAAATTATATAGTGCCCTTGAACGGGGGCATATGTGGCATATACTAGCCTGTCACTACAGATTGGTGAATTACGTCAGCATATGTCTAGCCACACATTTCCCATACGTACTAGGTTGTCTCAAATTGCATTTCACTTAGATGGTTAGCACCCTGTATTTATTTTATTCAGTAATTTTTATTCAGTATTTACATACATGGCATGTTGTTTTCCTGTATCTTGTTACGTCCCTCTGAGGACCTGGTTCCCTGCCAGGTTTAGCTGAGACACTCTACCCCACAGTACCTGGACTTGGACAGGAGTCTGGACATGCCCTTGAGATGGAGTTAGAGGAGATGACGTCAGAGTCTACCTGAGTACACAGGAGTTGGAGCTACATATTTTGAGGATGTTGTGCTAGTTTATCTTATTTCACTTCTGCTTACTTTTGTAGTGGGATTGTTCCCACCTGACTTTATCTGGGTTGTATATGATATTTCAGATATAGCATCTATATATTCAGCATTTTCCCTGTTATTCTTGTGGATGAGATAGATTTACCTGTATTTAGACTTGTAGTATTTTAGGACAGCGTAGCACATCACTTTGGGTCCATTAAATTAGGTAATCCCTTAGTGACCTGTCAGCTGGCCAGTGACACGTGGCCTAGTTCCGTATATTTTTGGGACTGGGACGTGACACGGTTTTAGTGGTGGCCCATGCAGGTCAAGTTAATTGCTAGTAACATGATATCATGTTCAGTTGCTAGTAATATGATATCATGTTCAGCAAACCTGCAATAGGATAGGAATACTAGGTCTCATCCACACTGACTTCATCCATAAATATTGCATCCTGCTTGATTATCATCTATTAAGTCCTTCATACTTTTCTCAAATTTTCTATCTTTTTCAGAAATATGGACATACCCGGGGAAACTGCGATTGATGGAACTGACCAAGCAACAGACCTCTCGCCAGCTGTCCAAGGGACACCAATCCCGAGAGACCAATCTTCGAGAAGGATGCTGGTCAATCCAACAAACTCGTACCTTCACCAGGATCCGACCCAAGAAGCAACACCAGTCTAGCAAGAAGGGCAACCTTCTCAGGCACCAACACTGCAGGCAGAGATACCTTTGTCTCCACCTCCAGTTCTCGCAGCCCTGATGCCACAACTTGAGGAACAATCTCAGATGTTCCAAGCCATGTTGCAGGCTCAGTTGCAACAGAATGAAGTCCTGAGACAATGCTTGATGACGGTTCTGGAGAGGACAACTGCTTTAGCACCAGCCCCTGTCCAACCAGCTAGCACTGTTCAAGGCTTTAGCCGGATGAGCCCGAGAACTTTTAAGGGCAATGAAACTCCGGAGGAGATCTCAGACTGGATCTCCAATACGGAAATACTGCTAGAAGGTTCCCAACTTCACCCCGATCTATGGATAACAGCAGTAAAGACCCTACTCCTCGGTAACGCCCATCACTGGTGGGAATCTATCGAGCGCAGCACCGGCAAGAACCATACTTGGGAACAATTTCTGGAATATTTTAATACAAAATATTTCCCAGCCACGGTCAGAGATGAACTGTACTTCCAGTTCCTACATTTGGAATAAGGGAATATGACCGTCGACGCCTATGATGCAGAATTCAGTCGACTAAGTCAATTCGGTGCCATCCTAATACCAACCAAGCTGAAGAAGGCCCTAAAGTTCTATCACGGCCTTACCCCCGAACTCCAAGGGTATACTACGGCACAGTCGAGGATTTCATACGAAGAAGTTCTTTCAGAGGCAAGGATACAAGAAGCCATTGGCCGAGAAGCAAGATGTTCAAATCCAACCATACTAGCCAGAGACCAGACTGGAGCAAGAGGACCAATCCGTCACCCAGGAAATCAGACACAACACCAGATGGGATCATATCAAACCAAGAAATTTTTGACTTGTCACCATTGTGGCAAGAAGGGACATTATGCCAAAAACTATCGAAGGAAGTATAGACTATGCTTGATATGTGGAGATAATCAGCATAGGGCCAAAGACTGCCCACAACACAGAGAAGCAACACTCCAGTATGGGCAAGGACCAGTAGCACCAGCCCAGAGAATGCAACTCCCTACTAGAGGTCAGCATTCCCCAGCATCTGGAAGATTTCAGAGGGGACCACCCTTAGTCACCCAAGACACGCAGTACTGCCTAGCCAGACAACAAATCGGTAGACAAAGGCACGAGCAGGCCTTTACACTAGCTGCAGTTGCAGAAGAACTGGAAGGTGAAACCATTTCAGGTATCATTATAGTCGCATTATTACCAGCAAACCGCATTATTTGATTCTAGAGCTACGCTATTTTTTTTCACATCTAGTAGTTTCGTACCCATGCAAATAGCCAGGTTTACCGGAAAAGGCATTGTTCCAGTTACCAACATTACTAAAGCCTGCTAGTAGTCAGGTATAGAAGAGTAATGAGGACGCGATTCTTGGTACTTCCAATACCAAACCTCGATATTGTCTTAGACATGGACTGGCTAAGCCAAGTACAAATACTATCCTAGACTACAGGAAGAGAAGCGTCATCCTTAGACCACCAAGTTACCCATTCAGAAATAGATAGTACCGAGGATAGCAAATCATATTGGTTAACCCTAGTCACCTGATGACTTATAGTATCCGACCTAAATTATTTTCCACCCTTAGATAATGATCAGGACTAAGCAAACACATATAGGTAGATTGCTAGACATTGATTGATAAGCTCAAGCATATGAATGAAGTGATAGCTGAGTACTACAGGTAGTTTCCAAATTAGATTTGATATACATGACTTATTAGGGGAGTCAGTAACTTCTAGTCTCGCGATTTCACCAATAGATTAATTACATGAGAGAGGGTAGATAGATGTTAGTCTTGAGAAAAATATCAGAAAAACTACCAATAATATGCGACCTGTTGTAAATCTGGTGATACCCATATAATTTGGATAAAAGGTACACATAAAGTAAAATAGGAGGACATGTGGTTTCACCTACCCGAGAACTATCAGACTTGGAAGAAGTGGAAAACTAAGCTCGAGGTACGTCATACCCTTCGATGTGTTGGAACGCATCAAAGAAGTTGTTTACAAGATAGCATTACCTCAGACATTGGAAGAAGTACATGACGTCTTCCACACATTCCAATTAAAGAGGTACGATCTGGATACAAGTCATGTGCTTAAATGCGGACAACCTATAGTGTATATTAAGGTTGTAGAACTTAGAAAACCATACCTCTTTTGGGTCAACTAGCAACCTAGACTAGAAGTTAGAGATTATAGAATCTTGTCTTTTTGTGAATTTGAATTATTTTGTACTTCTCATATCCTAATCTAGCGTACTTATATTTGCTATACTACCTTAAATTATACTCTGCTATTATAGCCTAGTTTTGCAAGCTTATTCTTTATCAAGCTTGTTTATTAAAATATGTATTATTGGAGTACTACATTAATATATTTCAGAATCAGTATATGACGGTCTGATCAACCATAATGCACTTGGTTCGCTCTTCGCATAACTACTTTACGTGGGTTGAGATATATAATGATTAGTAGACAGATGTACTTACCCTCTGCGCATATCATATCAGCTACATAACTGTGCTAATACGAATATGTGAATAGGGATTACCAGAATAGCATTTCCATCCACAACTGCCTTGACAATTTCCCTTGAATTCTTTAAACGCCTTGAATCTCCATACTTCTAATCTATTACCTCCCCCTTGAACTCTTGATTACTGTTTTCCGTCTTTCCTTATTTCGGAAGGAAGAAACCTCGTACTTAGTATAAATACGAAGTGAATTATTTCTATAAGCCATTTCTATTTGTTTCTTAGGGAATTACCAAACCCTATTATTAGATTAGATTGCAGTTTAATACTGTTCTTTTTCTTTAATGACTTTCGCTACCTACCATACGTGGTATTACGTTCCTCTAGTTCATATTGCATGAAAACATCATGCACCAGGCAAATCAACCGGGGAACGGGAAGAGAATATTCGATAAATGTTTCCCCCATCTATTTCTAGATCAGGGTATGTCCAAATATTTCAAATCAATCTTCAGCTATCTATGTCCTGATATTTCAAATCAATCAATCTTTCGTTCTCATTATATGTTTGTTTTTATTTCGAGGACGAAATATTTTAAGGAGGGTAGATTGTAAACTCCCTCGACCAGATTTTAGTAATATAATATTATTTTTAGTTAATTAGAATTAGTGCAACTTTTTAAAAATTTATTTACTATATATTCTATTGATTGTGCACCTGTTTATTACACAATAAATTAGGGCACCACACTAGCTGTTAACCCTAAACTAATTTCACATCCCTGCCCTAGACTTGCTAGACTATATTTTCTGTATTTTTAACAACTCCCAGAAACCACGTTTTGTGCTTCGTTTTAGTCGCACAAATATCGTTACAAACGTACGTATTTAATCCCTATTTAAATTGCTGCTCTTTACCCATCTCTGTACCCCTAGAGATTTGAGGACCAGTAGGCACCTGTTTGCCCAACCAAAAATACGATAATATTCTACTCTAATTATACTTCAATTATCGTATTGACACCGTAGAAAAATTATGACCCTAACTGCCCTTAAATAATTAGTGAACACCGTGCGCAGTATTTATTAAATAATAAATACGGTGACCCGTATCACCTAAGAAATCAGACCCTGCATCTGCCCAGACTCACCCCCACACAGTTCAAAACATTCTCCTCAGCATTTCCCCTCAATTCTGTGAATTTTGGTAATTTTTACAACCAGGTGATTTTTCAGACAAATTTTATAATTGCGCAATTTCCCAATTTCTGGACTTTTATGCAAATAGTGAAAAGTTAGGGTTTTTATGCAAAAATGCATGTTAGATGGCATTACCCTATTGGCTAGACAATAGGTGGCATGGGACCCACAGAAAAATCTGCTGAAAATATCCCAAAAATCCAAAATTACTAAAATACCCAAAACTTCTACTTATTTACTAAACTGCCATTGCCTACAACTCCTATAAAACCCGACCCCCCCTCTCTTCAAACCCCCACAGCCACCTCTCTCCGCCACCGCCGGCCGCCCAACTCCGGCAAAGCCTCCGCCCTGACCCCCTCTCCCCTCCGACCAAGCTCCACCATCTCCGGCGCCCTGCTCCGCCGTGAGCAGCCCCTGCAACCTCTCTTCTCCAACACCACCACAGCCAACACCACCACTCCCGACCACCCCCTGCGCCACCCTCCGCCACCGTGCTCCGCCACCACCACCCCCACTCGACTCGCCCTGCTTTCCTCTACCCGACCCCCACTTCCTCGCCGCCCCACGACGTCTCCTCCGCCGTCGACAGCCTTCACAGCACCCTCGGCCACCCCTAACCCTAACTGTCACCCCCACCTCCGCCGGCCTCCAGCCTCCACCACCGCCGTTGTGGACCTCCGCCACCCTCACCGGACTGTTCGCCTCGACCTCCTCTGCCACCCCGACGGCCTGCACCCCCTCCTCCGCCGCCGCTACCGCCGCTGCAGCTGCTGCACGTTGCTGCTGTTGCCGACTGCAGCTGCTGCTGCAGGCTACTCTCCGGCCAGCCGCCGGCGACTCCGCCGCCGTGCTTCCACCGGCGGCAAGCCAAGTGGGCCCCCTGTCAGTAGGTATAATACAAAAACCTAATATATATGTATTTTCATATATATCCCTATATGTATATACATATATGTATATATATATGTATAATATATATTTATATGTATATTTATATATATATGTGTATTATACTCTTAATATATATTATATATATACTATTATTATACAGTATATTATACTGTATATTATATTATTATATATATATTTACTAAATATATGTATATGTATATATATTATTATTTTATATGTATATATATATTTATGTATATATACTTATATTTATACATATATTTATATATGTATAAATATAATATCTACTTATATGTATGTTATATAAATATTTATATGCATTTTCATTTCTGTTTTTCCTTACTTATAAATATATATATATTTATATATATATAATTATATATATATAGTATGTATACTATATATATCATATATATATAACATATTTGTATATGTTATATAATTTTTACTATAATGTATATATGTATATTATGCACTCTTTTTCTTTTATTTATTTCTGCACTTAATTTCCTACACCTATTATATATATATATATATATATATATATATATATATATATATATATATATATATATATATATATATATATATATATATATATATATATATTATCTATATGTATATAATATAACATATTATTAATATGTTATACTATGTATTATTATTAATAATAAATATTATTGCTGGATAATACAGCTTATATTTATATGTATATTTCAAATTCTTGCACTGTCTTTAAATTCATATATTATATTATCCAGTGGTCACCTATGGACCCTGATAATATTATTATTATTATAAATGCTGTATATAACAGTGGTCACTTATAGACCCTGATATATTTGCTGAATAGTACAGCATTTATATATGTATTTAAAATTCTGTTCTGTCATTTTATTTTATTATTATATTATATATATCAGTGGATACACCCTGATAATATATTATTATATACCTATCGCAGTGGATATACCCTGCTACTACATATCTGCATTTGTCTGTTTTTCATATACTATATATATTACTATATATACTATTATATCTAAATATATACATACCATATATATATATATATATATATATATATATTATATATGTGTATATAAGTATATATATATACTTTGTATTACAGCCTTGATATTTACGAACCCTGTCTGTTTTAACAGAAACCACATTCACCACAACCAGTGACCCCTGTCACCAGCAACCTCAAAACCTGACTGCGAGATCAGGTTATCAACATTATCAGGGAGTAGGCAAGTATACCTTGCCAAGTTTTTACTGCTTAAGTATTAACTATTAAATGTTCTTATTTAAATTCAATTATTGTCATATGATACTGCTCCTGAAATTACATATAACAGTATGTATCTGAGATTGCCTTGGGTACAGTCAACAGATACGTTGACTTAGGGAAATCAACGTAATAGTTACAGACTTACCAACAACTGTGAGGATATCCTGATATTCTCCTAGACCCTATCACGGGAACACGCAACATAGTTGCAATGCATATTGGGATGCGAGCTGCGTAGTTGACTAGCTACCAGTACGTGTGACCGCATCACGGATTAGAATAATTCAGAAAATATACGACTTGACATTTAGTTACATTGGGAGGGGAGAACGACTAAAATACGTATGGGACACCCACCTCTTTACCATGTGCCGCACTCGACGGAGTGATACGGATGATATATATATATATTCATGTGACCATTCTCATCGTAGATGGAAAATTGTATAGCGCCCTTGAACGGGGGCATATGTGGCATATACTAGCCTGTCACTACAGATTGGTGAATTACGTCAGCATATGTCTAGCCACACATTTCCCATACGTACTAGGTTGTCTCAAATTGCATTTCACTTAGATGGTTAGCACCCTGTATTTATTTTATTCAGTAATTTTTATTCAGTATTTACATACATGGCATATTGTTTTCCTGTATCTTGTTACGTCCCTCTGAGGACTTGGTTCCCTGCCAGGTTTAGCTGAGACACTCTACCCCACAGTACCTGGACTTGGACAGGAGTCTGGACATGCCCTTGAGATGGAGTCAGAGGAGATGACGTCAGAGTCTACCTGAGTACACAGGAGTTGGAGCTACATATTTTGAGGATGTTGTGCTAGTTTATCTTATTAAACTTCTGCTTACTTTTGTAGTGGGATTGTTCCCACCTGACTTTATCTTGGTTGTATATGACATTTCAGATATAGCATCTATATATTCAGCATTTTCCCTGTTATTCTTGTGGATGAGATAGATTTACCTGTATTTAGACTTGTAGTATTTTAGGACAGCGTAGCACATCACTTCGGGTCCATTAAATTGGGTAATCCCTTAGTGACCTGTCAGCTGGCCAGTGACACGTGGCCTAGTTCCGTATATTTTTGGGACTGGGGCGTGACAGTACATCTCTACACTCTTGGTTCTTCATCCCCAGCAAGTGCCTATGTGCAACTTTTTCCCCTTCTTTACAAATTCTTGTAAAAGCCATCATCTATATCTAGGAGTCCTGGATACGCAACGGATGATGGATCCTTAAAGTATCCCCAGTGGAGCACTCCTCGAGTCCACTTGAACACTTTTGCAATGACCACTCAAAAACCAATTTCGTTATATGCTAGCCATATATATATTGCCCTGAGCTATCGTCCCACCAATCTCCCCAGCGGAGCAATCCTCAGGTCTATTCATACTCCTGGATAGACCACACACAGCAAATCACTCATCAACAAGTTTTTCGGACATCGGTTCACGTCCATATTACCTCTGAACTATCGTCCTAAGATTTCTCCCCGGCTGAGTTTGTCATATCCATATTACCTATGAGCAAACCTCCCAGGTCTTGGCTATCAATCATCACGTCCATATTACCTCTAATATCGGTTGTCATCCCCACTCATCATCCGTACTCACCAAGGTACACCAGCGTTGTTAAGTCCACAAAAATGCCACGTACATATTACCTCTGGCAGGACTTGTTCCAAAATATATTACTTGCACTAGCGTGCACAAAAAGTAATGGATCCACAAAAACCGTCATGTCCATATTACCTATGTCAGGGCTTGCCTCAAACCTATTACTTGCACTAACATGCGTAAAAAGTAATGGATCCACAAAACCTATCACGTCCATATTACCTCTGATAGGGATTATTTTTGAATTTATTATTTGCATTCAATGTGCGCAATAAATAATAAATCCACCAAGAGTCTCCTAGTAGAATTTTCTCAATGGAAGCAAACTATCACGTCCATATTATCTCTGGCAAGGCTTGTTCCAAAATTTATTACTTGCATTAACGTGCACAAAAAGTAATGGGTCCACAAAACCGGTCACGTTCATATCACCGCTGGCTAGGCTTGTCTCAAACTTTTTACTTGCACTAACATGCGCAAAGAGTAATGGGTCCACAAAACCTATCATGTCCATATTACTTATAATAGGGATTATTTTTAAATTTATTATTTGCACTCAATGTGCGCAACAAATAATAAATCCACCAAGAGTCCCCCAGTAGAATTTCCTCAATAGAAGCAAACTGCCATGTCCATACTACCTCTCGCGCGCTTCCCTCTCCTTCCACAAAAATACCAGGACTAGACCTAAACTCTCGGTATGGCTATTGATCAGCTAACGTGTACGTCACCTCTGAGCTATCGTCCCTACATCCTCCCCCGAGAGTGTGCCATGTCCAAGTGACCTCTAAGCAAACCTCCCCCTACGACTATCACCAGTTGTCATCTCAACTTATCACCTGCTTTTATATTTAAGTGCGTCCACGGTGTTAAGTCCACCAAACTTGCCACGTCAATATCACCTCTGGCAAGGCCTGTTTCGAACTTATTACTTGCACCCTAGTGTGCAAAAAATAATAAGTCCACCAAAGATCCCCCAACGGGATATCCTTAAAAGGCTACGATATTGTACTACGTCCATATTACCTCTAGTACAATACACAAAAGTCCACAACATACAAAATTTTAAAAAAGGAGAGACTTTATTGATTAATATTCAAGATCATTAGTACATATGATGGAAATCTATTACATTCAAGGATTTTTTATTAGTATTCAAGGTCATGAGTACATATGATGGAAACATGTTTTAATGGATTTCCATGAAGTCTCGCTGATACAAATATTTTTTCATTAGAAGCGTCCCCCCGTGATGTCATTGCTACTGACACAAGTCGAGCTCGCAGCAGTACTCGATATTTTCTGGATCATCCCCCCACAGTGCAAACCTCAGTGTATGGAAAAGAATCCATTCCAACGGATAGAGAGGAAAGAGCAGGAGCAGGCACTTTATAATCATGCAAGAAGACCGACAACAAGAATGGTAATTAATCCAAATCATGTCATCGATCCCGCAGTCCCCCGACCGATAGCAAATCGCATAAATGGGAGAAACGCAACTGGCATGCTGCATGGACAATAACAGTTCAGTATACGACGCTGGATGTTCATCCTCGTCTTCTAGATTAGTTCTTGCCAAATAGTCCTCGTCTCCTGGATCAGTTCTTGGCGAACCACCATAAAAAGTTGGTCTTCACCCCGAACAACGGGTGTTATGATATCCTTTCATGCTCCATCAAGACTCGTACGAGGGGAAACAAAGTCTGCAAAAGAAAAATATATGACATCAGCAAACAAAAACAAAGTTGACATCTATGCGACAGAGCCTAGTCAGCGCATGAGATATCTTCCATGCGGCAGAGCCATGGTGGTCGCATGTCCGAATTGAACTTCTATCCATGTGATAGAGTCATGTTTGTCGCATGTCCAGGTCGAGCCTTTATATATACGGCAGGATCTTAGTTGTCGCATGATGGTTGCCCATCCATGCGACAAACTAATGAAGAAATCCGGTGCATGTTCGTGATGATCTCCCATCTATGCGGCAAGGTTGTGTAAAAAGTCTGTGCATGTTCTAGACAATTCTCTTGCACGCAGCAGGACTGTGCATGGGTGTCTCTGTGTCCATAAAATTTTGACACAAAGAACGCGGTATTCCCCTACCTTCGAGTAAAGCGCCCAAATCAGGGGACCAAGGATCAAGACCGCCCCTGACAAATTCCTCAGCAAGGAGAGCCGCAGCTGTCAGTATTCTCCACAAAGAAGAGGAAACAAAGCAAGTAAATGAAGCTCTCTCTCTCCTCCTAGCCTCCTATTTATAGGCTTCAAAAGCCACGGGAAGAGATCGAAGCAGTTATGAGAATGAATCTGATGCCTCAATTTATGGGATTTACTTTAAATCTCCTTAGAAAATGATACCTCGAGCCCCATGTCAGGGGACGGCGTAGAATCCCAAGAGATCCACGTAAAGATCAAAGCAAATCTCATCATTTAATGATCAGACAGCCTGTTAGAGACAACTATGCAGTAACACGACTATGCGGCATGCCCTTCATATACGGCCAATAACGCTCATCCATGCTTCTTTCAAAGTATTCCAAACTTATTATTTTAAAAACTTTAAAGGGGTCTTGTAGAAGAATAAAAAATCATACAGGGCGCATAAAGGTCATCCCCCTCAACAGGCCGTAGAAAAGTCACATGCGGCCTGAAAAGTCAAGCCGCAGAAAATCCACATGCGGCCTGATCAACCAAGTCGCAGAGAAGCCGCATAGTATACTATATGTGACATGAACGCCCACAAAGCAGGAAGGCCGCATAAAAACTCCTGACACAAATTTTGATGTCTGTCAGAAGCTTTGACACATCATTCATCACTCTGAGACGCTTCAAGACTCGTGAAGATGACGACTCAGAAAAAGACAACAAGTCACATTAGTGCATTAATTGCTTTGACAAATGTGTCATGCCACGTATTCCCTCGTATGCGGCTATGCCCTATGCGGCCTCGCAAATATGCGGCCAGAGTGTCCATCCGACCAAGGCCCAAATGAGAGCACGTATGCGGCTACACGACCCATGTGGTCTCGCCATCATGCGGCCAGAGTGTCCATTTGACCAAGGCCCAAATGAGAGCACGTATACGACTACAAGACCTATGCGGCCTCGCCATCATGCGGCCAAGTTGCTATGTGGCCTCCAGCTCACAAGATTTTCTCGTTATAACTACAGAGATCTTCGCACATTTGGTGCAGACTACGTGTCCAGCTGACCAACTCACGCACACAACGGGTTGGTAACAACCCCAAGATCTCTTCAATAGCATATCTCAACCAAGACCATGTGGCAATCGGCCCATGGCATGCGACGATAGTTGCAACCGTATTCTGTTGAAGGAGCCTTATGTGGCCACCAAACAGAGGCGTATGCGGCACCCATAGCCTATCAGCACGATGGCTATAAATAGGAGCAACTTGAACGTTCTATGGGGCTGGATTTTTTCTTCTTCTTCAGAGAGAGAGAGCATACCACCCCCGGCCAACACAGAGAGAGAGAGCATACCGAGACAAGCAAAGAGAGAACGCAAGCTTCTTATCCTGCATTGGATCATCCACAGAATAAAGGAGACGCCATAGCACTCCTTGTCCATCACCATACCCCATAATCAAAAAAATATTGTACTTAGATTGTCCGTCCAAGACCTCTTTGTATTTTATTTTTTTGTTAGTTAAATCAAGCTCTTTTTAGAACTTTTAAATTTAATGGCGAACAAGCCGGACCTACTGGTCACCTCAATGCCCCTGATGCTCCGGCAACCGAAGATGGGAAAGCCCTGGAAGAAAGGGACAAAAGATATCAAGAACATGGCAGAAAGGAACAGAGAAATAATCAATCGAATGGTTCAAGCTGAGTGTCGATAAGAACGGATTCAGGAATTCAAGGAGAAATATATTTGACTGAGCATCCTAAGATCATGACGCCCCAAAATTCTAAAAAATTAGACATGTATGGGCCACCACTAAAACCTTGTAATGCCCCAGTACCAGAATACGGAGACGGACATGGCCAGCTTTCCTGTACAAGGTATAGAACGTCGTACAGCAGTCACGGCTGTAGAAAGACAAGGAGTGCATGCTACAATCAAGTCTCCTAGGGTCTTAGAGCAACTATGTCTCAATCATTCAAGCAAGTAACAACAACATAGAACATGTGAGATAAAGCCGTAAGGCATCCTAAATGCTCCATCAAAATGTTCTAGAGATCTAGCCATCAAAATGTTAGGCTAGCAGAATGTCAATAGTTACACAACCGAGATCAGCTGCAGTCTGGTTATATTACAATTATGTAAAAATGAACTGATGTCCAAACAAGAAGGCTAACAAGTGTCGGTGGCTAAATGCCCAAAATAGGAGAATGTAATAGACGAACAGTGATCAAGAAATCCATGCGTGCCCTTCAGCGACCATCCGTCTTGTACGCATCATCGTAAGGAGGGTAAGTTGGATCCTCTAGTGCTGGCTCTAAACCTGGCCATACAAAACTAGCTGGGTTATACCCCCAAATAGCAAGTACCACAAGGGGGCACGAATAAAGAAACAAAAATCAGATCAAGCATATAGTGTAGGAGCCAAGAATCATTGGCGCATGTCCCATCTTTGGAATAATATGGCACTCCTTTACCAAAAAAGGACAAAAAATACCATGCCACCCACATAAGATACGTCCTATGATTATGGTCAAGCTAGGATTATGTGTCGTAGTTCGGTCCATATTATATCATAGCATAATGACTCAACTCCTCAACCAAACAAGGACAAAAGTTGAATATCATAATATGACAGTCCATGTCCCTAAGCTACTAGCAGAATTATAATTACAACCAAGTTAGGTTAGAATGGCTAAACAATGTTACAGCTTTTTATGTGGAGTCTGGGATTATCCCAGATAATAATAAAAATAAGCATCTTCAGATCGTGCCATGTCGAGCAGGGCTAACCGAGCCAATATTATACAAGCAGAAAATCATGATCGCACCAGTTTTCCATAGGGCTACCGCGCTAATTGTCTCACCAGTTCCCCGCAGGACCTGATAATTAAATCAGTAACAGTTTTAATCTTCCTATAGGGAAAATATTGGCTCGGTCTTAAATATAAAAGGTCAAATATTGCACTCCACTACATGCAAATGATATACAATATCCATGGTGGCCAACCTTGCACGCCATAAAAATTATCACGGGATGGCCCATCACGCACGATCTCGGAATATCGTTCCCTCCACATGTTCTAATAAGTTTTTATGTTACCTAATTAACCTTGCAGTGATATGGAATTCCCTGTCGTGGCCACATGAATATTTCCCTTAATGATGTCGTACAAGGTACAGGCACACTTGATACGAATCCATTTAATATAAGGAGTCAAGTCCGGATCCCCCCAAATGTAGATACAATATTCAAACTAGCAATAACCTAGCCACGCTATGGTTCTGACCCATTATCATTTTTGTGCCAAGAATTCAAGAATATAATAGTATGCACAGAGTAGGAATCATCATGTCACATTTAGTGTACATGTTGGCCAATGTCTCACTCAGTGTACAATGTAACCTTTATAAACAGGCGAGCAGGACAAGTGTATCGGCACGAATACAATAACCAAGTCAAGATACCAAACTAATCAGTTGGTCACATGAATCATGTTTGATTAGGTCAGGAGTCATAATTAATTAGGAATCTCATATCTTATGCCATCGAGTCACGGTCATGAATGTCTCATCAATTCCTCAAATTTTGGGATCATATATCATCAATCATGGTCAAGCTCAACTAATATAGAATAGGCATCAAGTGCACAATAGGACCCATGCATGCACAATCAATCATAAAAAAATTTGTTGTGGCCCATGCAGATCGAGAATATATTGCTTCGGTTATGTTACTGTACCGAGCAAACTTGTGTATAAGATTAGAGTATAGGATCTCATTCACTTACTTGATCACTTCCTTGATTTTGTTTGAATTCTTATTTGACTGCTTGAACTGCATCTTGCTTGATCATTTCACAATATCAATCTTATCCTTTCTTCGTGCTTGATAGAGGTTATGAAGGTGACTTATACTAGGTATATATGCCATAGGTCAATTATACTATTAGTTTAACTCTTGTAAGTTGGGTAGCATGCCTCACAACCAAGCATCACATTGTCCTTATGACCCATTAATAAAGTATTAGTGAATGACACTTAATAAATGCTAGTATAAGAAGATATGGTTACGTAGACTGTAGAGTTTTAAAGGTCCATACCCTAATTGGTTGTAAACTCCCTCACCCAAAATTAGGCCTACTTGGCTTAGATAGAGAGACTAGGGCTAGTTTGAATCCAATTAGAAATAGAACGCGATATTTTATTTAATTATACAATATTTATATCACTTAGTGCACCTTACCATTGCTTCGATAATTGGAGAACTACACTAGCCATTGCCTTCCTACAAATTTCATATCCTTATCCTAGACATGCCCGCCTTCTATTCTGACCTTAGTATAACTTATAATTATGCTCTTTTGTGCTACATTTTAGTCACAAAATATTCGTCACAGACGTTTATATTTAATTTTAAATAATTCTAACCTTGTATTCTTGTGCGTTCCAATCAAAATTGGAGACACAATCTTGACCCATTTTATGTAACCCAATTTATGATGATATTTTATTCTTAGCCCTCTATGTCCATGAAGCTTGTGTCCTACCTAATTTTAGCCCCATGTACTCCTAATTAATTTTAGAACACCAATTATAATAATTTTAATTAATTTAACCTAATTCCCCTTTTTGTGTAATTTTTTAATTGTTGGGGACTTTTATGCAAAAGTGCATTAAGATGTCCACACCATTGGACACAATACATGAAGAAAACATTTTTCCCTTTATTATTTGGTTATATAATTTTCCCCCATGATTTTTTTTGGAGTGTGTAGCACACAACAACACCCCCTCATCAATCCTAGCCATGCATTTTAAACAATGCAAATCCTAGCCCTACAAACATCCCCATGTGAAGCCAAGGCCCAATCCCAAGGATATTGACCAAGCCCACCTTTCTAGGTCAACACCCAAACCCAAATTCTACATGTATAAATATATAACTTTTTCTTTTTCTCTTTAGTTTTCCAAAACCCAAACCCTATGCTACACCTAGCCGACCCTACTGTTCATCATCTTCCCCCTTCCTCCCAACCGCCAGAGCCAACCCCGACCGCCTGCGCCACCGTGGCAACCCCGCCTGACCCGGCCATCACCACCGGACCCTCCTCGACTCCATCTACAAACAGCAGCAACACCACAACCCGACTCCTCCCCGACTTTTTCTAATCCTCGTCTCCTTCCCGATCGACCCCCGGCCATCCTGACCTCCGCCGACCTGCCTTCACCCATGACTACACGACCATCTTCCCCTCCGCGTCATCTTCCTTCATCACCACCACCATCTCCTCCTTGTTCCCATCTCCCCGGCCATCTCCCCGGCCATCTCCCCGCAGAGCCACCACCGTCTTCACCATTGTCATCAACCTCCACCCGACCCGCCGGAGCTCGACAAACACAGTACCACCATTCTTCCCGACTCGGCCACCTCCCTCTCGACTCACCATTAACACCCCAACCTCCCTTTATCCTCGCCGGAGTCGACGATAGCATCACCACCGTCCCGTTTCTCCATACCCCCACGACTTTAACCCGTCTCCTCCCATCGTCACCTTCCTGCACCTCGACGCCTCCCTGAGCCGCTCACCACCACCTGCACGACCATCTCCTCCCTGTTCTAATCTCCCTCTCCGCCACCCATCACCACCACTACCTCCTCTCCTCGACCGGAGCAGCATCTCTCTGACTTCCCTCAGCCTGACCACCTCCTCCTCCTCGTCGGACCTCCTCCTGGCCGGAGCAGCAACCTCCCATCATCCCTTTTATCACCATCATAGCCTACACAATCATCACCATTAACATCTTTATCACCATTAACATCCTTAATTATCATCAACATCACCATTAATATTCTCACCATCATCCCCATCATCAACACAATCATCACCATCATAATAATCATCATCACCATTATAATCATCATTAATCATCCCCATCATAACTTAATCATCATCATCCCTTAATCCTCATCATCATCATCCCTTAATCCGCATCATCATCACCTTAATAATCATCACAAACATCATCCCTATCATCAGCACCCTCGTCATCATCATCAACATCGATATCATCGTTATCGTGGACCCGTCACCCTCACCGAAGACAACCTGCAGCAGTCACCCCCGATCCTTGTGCCCATGCACGCTAACCCCGAGGTTCGAACATGTTCCTCTCCTTTCATATTGTGTATGCGTGTTTGTGTAAATAATATCTAGGTTAGCATCTTGGTTTAGTTAGTTGGTTGATTTCAGACCATGTCGGTGAACCCAATGACTTGTATGCGTACACGTACGCGTATTATATATATATATATATATAATTAATTAATTATATGCTAGTAATAGTTATGACATATGTATATATATACTACATAACCCTAGTATAATTACGGATGTCCCGTATTAACCATGTGACCCTGAGGATTGCAAGTTGACCGCCTTATGTACCTTAATGTACTGGCTTAGACACGTGTTAGTTGACTGTCTGATTGTGCGCAGTATTTGAAGACGTAACACCCGCGTAATTAGATGCACAATTGACCTTGTTAGTTGACCAGTGTCACCCCTAGTGTACCCTCTGAGTCCAGTGTAATTATGGTTGTGTATGTGCTAGTGTAATGGCTGATGTTGTATTGTATTATATTATATGTATATAGGACTATTGGATTGTTCTGTGCGACTTCAAGAGTAGGTTATTGGTACTATGCAGCTTTCTTGCCAGACGAGTATACCTTGTCATTGTACTATAATTTATATTACATATGTTGCATGCATTTTATTGCTGTCATTTAGTTCATATATTTTAACTGCTATATAAACTGCGCGTCCAAGGAAACTTGGGTGCAACGACGGTGTCGTCGTATTCTATTTTTATTATGTATATATATGTAACCTAGTTTATGTGACCACCCTATTATCATGAGGTATTCTTAGGTTTCATTGGCCGTGATATAGCTGTTACACGAGTGTAAGTCTCATGTAGGACACGGACTTGCATGACAGGTCTGGCCTCCTATACGTATGGGACGTGCGATAGAAAATAACTGCCAATAAAAACTTTGCATGCTAGGAGACTTGGAAGTTATTAGAGGTATTATCGTGTCATGGGTGGGGAGAACAACAAGTAAGGCGTTTGGGCTCCTTTGCACTTTCCTTTCTGTAACCCGTACGCTCCGCTGGAGATACGTGGGGGTGATGACCCCTATATTACTGGCGGCCTCTGGCGTTCAAAAGACGATATGCTTTGTAGGCCCCTGATTCTCCGAGAGAATTATGCCAATCTCATTTATGGCCAGATAGCCCACTTGTTGGAAAGTTGTTCTCAAACTGCATCCACATAGATGGTTAGGCGACCCAATGGATGTTTATTTTTAGTACTTTATTGGCATGCTTCTATGTATCTTGTTACGTCCCTCTGAGAACCTGGTCCCTTTCCAGGTGTAGATGTTTATGAGTATTAGTAGGAGCGCGGATGCGGACTAGCTACTCATATTTCGAGAAGGCCTACTCTTCGAGCCTCATGAATATTAGTTGATGTATTATTTTATTTATTTTATATTCTAGTTTGATAGTGGATTTATTTTCACCCGACTATCATTCTTTGATACTTCATATTGAGATTTAGTTACATAGTTATTGGTTATTTATTTATGATTTTCTGTTGATGAGATTTAGTTATACCCTGTGACTTGTGATAGTTTATACCACTTGTGAATTATTATTCATATTACAACGTACGCATGTGTTATGGTTTTCATATATTAGAGTTGTCATATACATGCGGCTGACATGCTTACATGTCCTAGTTCTACGTATTTTGGGACTGGGGCATGACATTGGTCAACTGGAGACTTAGATAAGAAGTTAGTATGGCAACTGTAGAGGTACAAACACCGAACATCTTTTAGATTCTTCATGATTTTAATCTATTTATATTCATCATTATTCATTATTATATTTATTTTTCGTTCTACTTATCCTACTGTATAGCCTAGTTTTGCAAGCTTTATTCTTGTCATGAGCTTGTTCGGACAGTTATTTTAAGGTTTAGCCAACTTTATTACATATTGTCTTTCTTGGTATTTTTATTCATGTGACATCGGTGTATTATTATCTGATCAACATTAATGCACTTGGTTACCATGTGAGATTATATTATGTGGATTGAGATATAGTTGACGTAGTTTATTTGACGAATATACTTGCCCTCTAGACTGGTCAGAACATATCATATCGGTTACGAAATTGTACCGATACGAGCTTGCGAATAGGAATTGAACAAGATAGGATCTCAATCCATAGTTATTTAACAACTTCCTTATTGAATTTGATTATTTTCCTTGACCTTCGCAATTGTACTTGTTCATTCCCCTTGACATCACTATCATTATTTTCGTCTTTCTCTATTTCAAAAATACAAACGCTCGTGCTTGATGGGAGTTTGACACATGGATAGTATTAGATCTATATACCTCACTATGATACGGGATTCTAGGAGTTTAGATAGATGTATAATTGTATATATATGGTGACTTAGCATCTATAACAATATAATAATATTTTAACTAGATGGCATACCTACCGAACTGGTAGATGACACGAGTAGCAGTAGTAGTATTCTCTTTTCTATCAATACCTCGCTCTCTTAGGTTACTCATCTCCCCTATTGTATCCTCGATTCCATGTGCAAGTTCTCCTTGTACTAAAACTTATTCATGCTATATTACCTTACTTAAGCAGACCAAACTGACCCTTAGGATTTAATGCATAATTTTTGTATCATCTTCCCGAGTTTGAGGTACGATACCTCATACTTGACATTTCTTTACCATCTTGCCTTCTCTTATTTTTGGAACCACCTTATTTTTAATTTCGAGGACGAAATTCTTGTAAGTTGGATTTGTAAACGCCGTAATTTTTAAATTACAATTTTTAAGTATTTTTTATTTAATTGTTGAATTTTTTTTAGATTATTTTCTTAGCTAATTAGAAAATAATTCTTGATATATTTACTTAAAAATATTTATTTATAAATATTTTGAGAAACTAATTTTTCCTATTCTAAAATCCATTGTTAAAGTATTATAAATTTTCCTAGATTTCAATTCATGTACAAATATATCCTTTTGTATTTTTATATAAACTCACCTATATATATAAACATATATGTAAATAAAATATATAGAAATTAATTATTGATTAAAACAAAAGAGAAAATAAAATAATTAGAAAGAAAAAGAGAGAAAAAGAAGTAAAACATATTTGCACCGATTTTGTGATCGGCTCACCGGAATTCAAAACTGGATATACCATTGAGTTCTTATCGTCGATTATGATTTGTTTGACCTATAATTGGTCATATTTAGATACATTTACCCTTGATGCATATTTCGGTGCAAAGTGGTCCATATATGGACACTGCTTTGACCTGAAATTATTGGTTTGCCCATGTATCCAAATTGGACGAAATGGTAGTATTTTTTGACTATCTCGCTTATTTCAAAAATGTTGGTGATATTTATTTCAGCATCCAGAGACGTTTGTTATGCTCCTATATTTTTTGGATCCTTTGTACTTGTTGTCTTGCGTCGTTTCAGCACGAAATAACTGCCAAGGAAAATACCTCCAGTTGGTTGCATTATTATTGTTTAAGTGATAGTTGCATAAGTAGTTTTTACTTTAAATTGTGTATCATAGATGTATATTAGTTGTCTCGTAGTTATCGCAATTGTATGCTTAGACGTATCCTCTAGACTCGTGTTCAAATATGTCCTTAGGTACTGTTTGTTTACTTGCACTACCTCGAGTCATTGTCATATTTTTAGAGATCAAGCCACGGGATGGGGAGAACGATTATACGTGTATGTCCCAACAACATACATACTATAATAATTGAAGATCTAGAAGAATATGGAATCCAATATGTAAATATCTTATTTTTTGATATTTAATAAGATCGAGCCACGGGATGGGGACAATTTATATGTTTCATAGACAGTGAATTAATTCAACATGCATATTTATACCAGATTATTCGGTATAAATATACATGTTGAATTAATCCAATATGTAAATATCTCATTTTTGGATATTTAATTTTCAATTTTCAATTTTTCTTCTATCCAATAAATTAATAGTGTAAACACCCAAAAAAAAATTTAATGAATTTTCAAAAAATTTCTGTGATTTTTAACTAATTAAAATCAATATTTTCTGGAATTAAATAAATTTTTTGATTTTATTAAATATTAAAATTATTATGAAAATAATATTTTTGAGTGTAAAATAAATAGACATAGTATAATTTTTTGGAATTTATTGGACCCAAAAAACTAGTTTTAAACACCTAAAAACGACGTTTTAAATAAACCAAACTGAACCGGATAAAACCAACTAAATAAACCAAACCAAACCAATATTTCCTGAACCGAACCAAACCCTGTCTGAACCCAACCCTATCGGATCGGGTCGGATCCATACCTGACCCGCCAACCCGAAACCCGACCCGCCTGCTACAGTAACTAAACCTAAACCCTGATCCCCTCGCCTCCCTGTCGTTTCACCCGCCGCCAGCCGTAACCGCCACCGCCGTCTGCTTGTTTCCCCGCTGCGTCCGCTCGCCTCCCCGTCCGCTCGTCTCCCTCAACCGTCAGAAACCTAGCCTATAAAATCCGACGAATCCGGTCAACCCGTCAACATCCTCCATTGTTACCACCACGATCTCCGCCGTGACCTCGACACCCTGACTTCGGTGAACCCCGCTGCAACTTCGCCGCACCGAGCCCTTCGACGACCCCTAGCTTCCCCAGCCACCTCTCTTCCGGCCGCCTCCATCACCTATCACCACCACGATCTCAACCCCGAGCCGAATCCCCCACCGCTGCCACCGCCTACCCGTCGCCTCCTCCGCCCAGAACCCCGACGATTTTGCCACGAACCCGCCGACGAGCACGGTGCCGCAGACCCTGCCGCCGACCCGTGAGCATGGAAGCCGCAGCGCCATCGCCGTCGACGTGTGCCGCACCACCGCGTGTACACGACGTATAGTCGTTACCGACCCCCTGTTCAGGTGAGTCCTTTTCTCTCCTCGCCGCCTCATTTTCTGAACCGTCGGCTGTGACGCGTTCCCTACGTGACCCTTTCGAAATCCGTGCAATCAGTTCGGGGTATCGCGTCCTGTGTCGGTCGCAAATCGCGACCAAAAACAGGAAAATAACCCTTATTTCTGAAAATTCAGAAATTGGTCCCGAACTCGTAAGTTCACGACCGTTTTACGTGCAACCTGTTAATTAATTCTAAAATTTACCTGAACAATAATTTAGACCATATAACCAAGTTTTAAAACCCTATTTTAGTTTAATTTATGGTGTTGTAGTTTGTAATTAATTCGCGGGTGAAAATGACCAAAAACTTAGTTATTTAAAAATCTAATTTTTTCCGGAACTAGGTGCGTCCCGCTAAACGAGGCGACTTGGTCATGTACGAATTTTATCGAAAGGTGCGCACCGTCAATACGGATGTGTAAAATTTCACGAAAGTTAATTTGGATGTGCGTGCACACTGGAATCAACGCGTATCCGTCGACAATGTCCCGTATCGGCCCTGTTCTGAAACTAGTTGTAACTTTGTGTACGCTCGTCGTTTCGAAATAAAACTTGTGCCATCGAATTTGTAGCGATACGCTGGTCCTATGACCCAAGTTTGGTTCGATTCTGAGAATGCTGACAAAATTTCGTATCGTGGGCCCCTCAGCTCCACTTGACGGGCGATTTTGTGATCGGCTCATCAGAATCCAGTTTTGGACATTCTATTGGGTTCATATCATCGTTTCTGGACTTGTAGATACTAAGTTTGACGAATTTTGAGAACTTAATCTCTGGCACATTTTTTGGTGTGAAGTAGGCCACATGTGGCCCCGCTTTGACCAGAAATTATTAATTTTGCCCATGTGTCCAAATTGGACTTATGGACATGCAATTCTAGCTATTTTATATCTTCTGAACATGATGGTAATATTTATTTCAATATCCGGAGGAATACTTGAAGATCCCGCTGATACCAGAGCAACTTTTGGAATCCAAGCACCAGGCAAGTGTACCTTGCCAATCTTGCAGTACTTGCTACATAATATTCTCTTGATTTATTTATATGATATAAATGTTCAACCTAGGACCGTATGACATTACTTAACGTTCGAACAAAATTCGGATGTCAACGCCGTACGCGGAGTTATGTAACGTCGCCTAGAGATTGATCTCGTGACCCTATACATTTTCGTGCTTGCATTATCAAGTACGTCATACCATAGGACACCTGATACTATTCATGTGACAGAATCATTCTGAGTTATTCATGGTGATTCTGTATAGGCTATAGGATTATGACATAGATATTATATATGCATAGCTATCATTATGACTCACTACATTAGCTTGATCTTGCGTGTCATGGACATGAGATGTGTGATTATATTGGGTGGGGAGAGTATTACCATATTAAAGGCTGATTATATTTATGTAGTTTTCTGGAGGTGCCATAGACTCTGAATAGATCTTTGGCACAAGTTCTGGCCCTTCGAGATAAATATTGTTATGGGTTTCTCCGACACCGAACCTATAGTAGTTTCAGCCTTAGTATGATTAATGCTCTCATTTGCATATCACTTAGTTGGTTACATAGTTTACCCTATTTGATTCATTTATTATTGTACTACATTTACTTTGGCTTGAGTTATTCTTGTACCTTGCTATATCTCCTGAGGACCTGGAATCCGGATTATGTCCCCAGGTTTAGGAGAGGAAATCTACCCCGAGGTATATGGGACAGGAGGAGACATTGGAGCAGTACCAGAGGATGAGATGATCGCCGAGAATTTCTCCTGAGTATCTGGTTTATTATACTCAGTTATTTCTATTGTTGGACTCTTATTTATTGTCTATTGAACTGTTGTATTAAACTCATTATCGGGTTGTTCCCTGAGACTTTTATTGAGACTTGTTGATTATTATTTCATCTTGATGAATCTGATATTGATTGTATTTATCTTCTGTGGATGAGATTAGTATCATAGACCTTTATAGTTGTTTTACAGCTTAAGTACACCCTGATGGGTCCATTAAATTGGGTTTGTCCATTGGTGTGTGCTGCTGGCCATTGCCACGTGTCTAGTCCCTCGATATTTTGGGACTGGAGCGTGACATAATTTTTGTGGTGGCCCATACAGGTCAACGACTAAATTATTTTGGTTTCAACTAAGGGACCGAGCAAGCATGTGATAAGGATAGGATAAGTTATAGGATCTCATCCACTTGATTGAATCATTCTTGATCTTTATCGGATTCGAATTTTTTGACTTGCATCCTGCATTGCTTCCTCTGAACGCCTTTTATAGTTTATTTTGGATACAGAGTAATGGAATCACAAGCAAGCAACGAGACTCCTGCAGGAACACCACAAGGTGTTGTGGTCACCTACGAAGATGAAGTGACACCAGAAGATAGAGGTCAATCAACTCAACAAGGTAATCAAGCAGATCATCTCGCCTCGAGGATACAGCAAGACGATATTCCACTACCACCGCAGTTTACTCCACCGATGCCTACTTTTCCATCAGGACAACTTATGGACGCACAGACTCGAGGATTAGCGAATATGCGTAATATTTAAGTTTTATCATAGCTATCTATTCCAAGTAATGGCTTAGTACGTGCCTGTTTATTCCATTTTCTTAGCCTAAACCTAGAATTTTAAACTTGTTAGTAATTGATACCCTAGTTTTCCTAAGCTGTAGTTTTTATGCCCTAATCCGATTTATTTACTCTTGAATTACCTAACTTTCATTGTCTAGGGAAATACTTTATGTGTTTTGCTTAACCCTCATCCTTTGATTTCTCCTTGATCATGATTCTTTGTTTGTGTCGTGCTTCGAACATGTCTTGCAACTGTGTTATCTCTTCTGACCGGTTATATTTTCTTAATTGCGAGGACGCAATTCTCTTAAGAAGGGTAGATTGTAAACACCCAGAATTTTTTTGAAATTTAAAAATAAATTTTCAAAAATTTTCTGTGATTTTTAACTAATTAAAATCAATGTTTTCTGGAATTAAATAAATTTTGTGATTTTATTAAATATTATAATTATTATGAAAATAATATTTTTTTGGTGTAAATAAATAAATAGACATAGTGTAATTTTTCTGAAATTTATTGGACCCAAAAACTAGTTTTAAACACCTAAAAATAACGTTTTAAAATAAACCAAACTGAACCGGATTAAACCAACTAAATAAATCGAACCAAACCAATATTTCCTGAACCGAACCGAACCCTGTCTGAACCCAACCCTATCGGATCAGGTCAAATCCATACCCAACCCGCCAACCCAAAACCCGACCCGCCTGCTACAGTAACTAAACCTAAACCCCGATCCCCTCGCCTCCCTGCCATTTCACCCGTCGTCGGCCGTAACCGCCACCGTCGTCTGCTCGTTTCCCCGTCGCATCCGCTCGCCTCCCCGTCCGCTCGTCTCCCTCAACCGCCGGAACCCTAGCCTATAAAACCCGACGAATCCGGCTAACCCGTCAACATCCTTCGCTGCTACCACCACGATCTCCGCCGTGACCTCGACACCCTGACTCCGGTGAACCCCGCTGCAACTCCGCCGCACCGAGCCCTCCGGTGACCCCTAGCTTCCCCGGCCACCTCTCCTCCGGCCGCCTCCATCACCTATCACCACCAACATCTCAACCCCGAGCCGAATCCCCACCGCTGCCACCACCTACTCGTCGCCTCCTCCGCCCAGAACACCGACGACTTTGCCACGAACCCGCTGACGAGCACGGTGCCGCAGACCCCGCCGCCGACCCGTGAACACGGCAGTCGCAGCGCCACTGCCGTCGACGTGTGCCGCGCCACCGCGTGTACACGACGTATAGTCGTTACCGACCCCCTGTTCAGGTGAGTCATTGTCTCTCCTCGCTGCCTCATTTTTTGAACCGTCTGCTGTGACGCATTCCCTACGTGACCCTCTCGAAACTCGTGCAATCAGTTTGGGGTATCGCGTCCTGTGTCGGTCGTAAATCGTGACGCAAAAATAGGAAAATAACCCTTATTTCTCAAAATTCAGAAATTGGTCCCGAACTCGCAAGTTCACGACCGTTTTGTGTGCAACCAGTTAATTAATTCTAAAACTTACTTGAACAAAAATTTAGACCATATAACCAAGTTTTAAAACCCTATTTTAGTTTAATTTATGGTGTTGTAGTTTGTAATTAATTTGCGGATAAAAATGACCAAAAACTTGGTTATTTAACAATCCAATTTTTCCCGGAACTAGGTGCGCCCCTCTAAACGAGACAACTTGGTCGTGTGCGAATTTCACCGAAAGGTGCGCACCGTCAATACGGACATGTAGAATTTTGCGAGAGTTGATTTGGATGTGCGTGCACACCGGAATCAACGCGTACCCGTCGACAACGCCCCGTATCGGCTCTATTCTGAAACTCGTTGTAACTTCGTGTACGCTCGTCGTTTCGAAATAAAACTTACGCCATCGGACTCGTAGCAATACGTTGGTCTTGTGACCCAAGTTTGGTTCGATTATGAGAACGTTGACAAAATCCCGTATCGTGGGCCCTACGGCTCCACTTGACGGACAATTTTGTGATCGGCTCATCGAAATCCAGTTCTGAATATTCCGTTGGGTTTGTATCGTTGTTCTGGACTTGTAGACATTAAGTTTGACGAATTTGGAAAACTTTGTCTCTGGCACATTTTTCGGTGCGAAGTATGCCACATGTGGATCCCGCTTTGACCAGAAACTGTCAATTTTGTCTCTGTGTCCAAATTAGACTTATGGACAAGCAATCCTAGCTATTTCATATCTTCTGAACATTATGGTAATATTTATTTCAGCATCCGGAGGAATACTTGAAGATCCCGCTGATACCAGGGCAACTGTTGGAATCCAAGCACCAGGCAAGTGTACCTTATCAATCTTGCAGTAGTTGCTACATAATATTCTCTTGAATTATTTATATGATATAAATGTTCAACCTAGGACCGTGTGATATTACTTAACGTCCGAACAAGATTCGGGTGTCAACGCTGTACGCGGAGTTGTGTAACGTCACCTAGAGATTGATCTCGCGATCCTATATATTTTCGTGCTTGCATTATCAAATACGTCATACCATAGGACATCTGACACTATTCATGTGACAGAATCTTCCTAAGTTATTCATGGTGATTCTGTATAGGCTACAGGATTATGACATAGATATTATATATGCATAGCTATCATTATGACTCACTACATTAGCTTGATCTTACGTGTCATGGACATGAGACGTGTGATTACATTGGGTGGGAAGAGTATTACCATATTAAAGGCTGATTATATTTATGTAGTTTTCTGGAGGTGCCTTAGACTCTGAACAGAGCTTTGGAACAAGTTCTGGCCCTTCGAGATAAATGTCGTTATGGATTTCTTCGACACCGAGCCTATAGTAGTTTCAGCCTGAGTATGATTAATGCTCTCATTTGCATATCACTTAGCTGGTTACATAGTTTACCCTATTTGATTCATTTATTATCGTACTGCATTTACTTTGGCTTGAGTTATTCTTGTACCTTGCTATGTCTTCTGAGGACCTGGAATCTGGATTATGTCCCCAGATTTAGCAGAGAAAATCTACCCTGAGGTATACGGGACATGAGCAGACATTGGAGCAGTACCAGAACCAGAGGACGAGGTGATCTCCGAGGATTTTTCCTGAGTATCTGGTTTATTATACTCAGTTATTTCTATTGTTGGACTCTTATTTTCTTTCTATTGAACTGATGTATTAAACTCATTATCGGGTTGTTCCCCGAGACTTTTATTGAGACTTGTTGATTATTATTTCATCTTGATGAATCTGATATTGATTTTATTTATCTTCTGTGGATGAGATTAGTATCATAGACCTTTATAGTTGTTTTACAGCTTAAGTACACCTTGATGGGTCCATTAAATTAGGTTTGTCCATTGGTGTGTGCTGCTGGCCATCGCCACGTGTCTAGTCCCCTGGTATTTTGGGACTGGGGCGTGACGAATAGAAGAAAAATCCTCATCTCCTTTTAACTCGATATTTTTTTTGCATTCTTTCAAACACATATGTGTGTTTATTCAAAAATCTGGACTGAAAGAAAATTGGTTTATAGACTTCTTTTTTATCAGAATGTGGAATAGCTTCTTTCAGCTTTTCTAAATCATCATCAGTTATTTCAAAATGTTCTCCTTCACTATCTAGAATATTTGAATTTGAGGTTTCTTTCGAAGTTAAGGTGTTTGTATAAATTCTAAATTCGATGTGCTATCATCGTGTACATTTGGTATCAGAGCCTTGTGAATAAAGCTTGGATTGTGCAAACTTTGTAAGTATTACTATCATCATTACTCTTTCATTATGATAGCTTAAACTATAGTTCTAGAATATGTTCTAATATGGCATAGAAAGATTTTCTGTAATTTATTCTTTGTGTCCAAAGTCCTTACGCGTGGAGTAGGAAACAAACCAATGCTGTGCTCCAATTATGTGAAGCGGCAGTATAGGTCTGTGGTTGAAATACTCGAGACCTAACTCCGCCATAAAACCGCGGTATGCTAGGTTAAACCAACCTACGCAGTGGGGGTACTGTGACTAGCCGCAGAACTGTGGGTCAAAACTGACAAAAGGCATGGAATGATATAAGAATCCTTGAATGTTATATAATGAACGTATTCAAGAAAAATTACTACACATGAGTAATGAACAATCATCTTCCTTAACGAGAAGAGAACTTATTTATGCAGACGCAGACCAATGTTACTTTAATCTTCATAATAACTATGAACACATAGTACACATGTCTACTAAAGAACACCCAGAACATGGGATATACAATTATATTGTCGATCTTCTACAGGAAATTAAGAATGACATGAATAAGATAAAACAAGGATTAGGGAATCCTTGCTCTATCGATACTAAAAAATTTGGAGATAGGTATAACCAAAACCCAAAGACGGTCCATTGGAATATTAATATGATGAGATATTCTTCCAAGGAAGAAAACAAAATTGAAATTGATGATATCAATGAAGAACACTATCGCAGATTTCTTAAATTACAAAACCAGGAACTTCTGGGCGAAGTTGATGAACAAACTGTTTATGTTTTTTATGAAAAATACTCTTCTGCTATTTATTTTTTTAAATGGAAGCATTGTATAGACACTGATAGTGATTCCGACATAACATTCTTATGAAAAAACACTATCGCATATTTCTTTTCTTTTCTGACATAACGTTGGGAATCCGACGTAACGTTCGAAACTTTGTGCACACTGTAATGCATGTCTTTGGACCTGCTGCCCCCAACTCAGATGACCAAAACATGTTGACAAGACAAGAAAGTAGCATTAAACTTTTACTAGTTACCACTTAATAATTTTATTTATTTATTATTTTGAGATAAAAGGATCGGATCAAGAAGATCTCACCCAAATTTCATTTAACCACTTAATATTAGATCGACAAATTAACTGCTTGTAGTGTTTGAAATATATTTTACAAAGCGATGCTCGCATTCAAACACGCCTTCGTTCAGCATGCATTTCTCTATATTGTACCATAAAATCAGATTCCTTGTCCTTAATTTATTCTGTGGAGACGAATTGTCTGGTCCTGTCCTTTGGACGGTAGGAACAGAGTAATTTTAAAATAAAAAAAATTACATACAAAAATTTAAAATATATATATGGGCTGAATAATCCCAATATTCATGGCGTTGCTCAGCCCTAACCTTATCCTTCTAATTCTTGGTCAAAAGAGGAAAAAAAAAAAAAAAAACTAATAAGAGAGGTTGTTGCCAATATTATTTGCTATTTTAAAATTTTAGAAAGAAAGGAGATTCCCTCGTCTGTTGGTGTGAGTTTGTAGTTATTGCCTACCATCATGTGCACTTCATGTTCTCCCCCATACGAAAGAAACCAATGTCCTAAGATGAATTTTTTTTTTTTTTATTTATGAAAAATGAATTAAATATTTTTATATTCATGTTTGGTTATGTTAGGTTAGTAATATAAAAAATGAATCTTAATTAATTTCGTTTTTCATAAATATCATTTTATTAATTCCATAATACTTGGAATGAAGAATTTTGAAAGTAAAAGAAGAAGAATATTGTCCAAACAACATTTTTAGGAAAACAAAACTATTTTCAAGGGGGATCTTGGATTTTTTTTTTCTAAGTTTGGAAATATGAAGCCCCTCCTATTCCCCCTCTATTCTCAATCCTAGACATACTAAATAAGGATAAGGAATCTAAAACTCATTTACAAGCCTCCAAAACTTGAACCAAACGTCCCCGAAAAGCAATCCAATGTCCCAAGAGTCCCTTTTTTTTTATCATTCTTGTGTGTGTCTATGCATTTTTTTTTTGTAATGAAATAGGATAGACATGGTCATTTCTGAACATGTTCAAGTCGCACAATCGGACGGACATGATTGTTTCTGAGCATGTTCAAGATTTACAATTGCACAGGATCCCAAAATCGAAAGTCCCAATAATTTTAACTTTCGTATACACATCTAATATATTACTACTGCTATTTTAATAATAGGTGGGCTAAATAGTGTGCACGCATGCGAAGTGACATCACGACGTGTTATCGTTTATCGTTGTAGTTTTTGAGACGTAAACGACGACGAAAGAGGACTAAGGAAAAGATGATTGTGTCATCGGAGAAGTTGAAACACAACAAATTTCATCTGGGTCATCCGCGGTCGTGGAGTTGTTTCTGACCTCTACAGACATAAAGGTTGCTTTCACAAGAAGAAGAGAGAGAGAGAGAGGACAATAAAGATATCTCTGCTTTTATAACGAGGCTTCAAATTTTTACTATAATAATGTGTTGTGAAAACGGCTCGAAATTGATAAAAATATCTCTACTCTTATAATGAGACTTGGAGACTACTCTAATAAAAATTACGAAAAAAAACTAGCTTTCTCTATTTTTCTTTCTCGCAGATATATATTTAAAAACTAAACTAAAATTATTTGAAAATTAAATTTGAAAATTAATTTAAAGAAAAAATATCAAAAAATTTAAAATTATTTAATAAATCTTAATTAAAATATTTAAACTAAGTACGTAGTATTATCTAACTCACATATTCAAAATTATAAAAATATATCTATAACCCATTCTAATTAAAATATATTCAAATTATAGTTTGAATATTTTAAAATAATTTAAATTTTTATATAATTTTTTAACGTGCAACACACGTGGAGGTAACTAGTCGTTCTATAATAGTTTAACACATACAGATTATACATTGTTGACCAATAAACTCGTTAATTTTTTTTGTAAAAGTCGATTGTTATTTTTGCATTAAAAAATAGCACAAAGTACTAATATTACAACAATTAGAAGCTTCTCAAATGAAGATTATAAGATGCTAGAAATGCAAGATTTAAAAAACTTTCTAATACAGTTGCTACAACAAGTAGAAACAGGAGGAAAAAAATATGGAAATAAAATCCTATAAAATCCTTGACAGGAGAAAAAAAAGTATGGAAATAAAATCCTATAAAATCCTTGCAGGGGTCATGGGAGTAGCTAGCTGGTCTTAAGGGGCCGCAGCTACGACCCCTATAATTTTGTGATATTGAGCTCAAGGCTAATTTTGTGCGAGCATAACTCCATAATCGAAACTTAGAATTTCGCAAGGAACGTTGTTCCTCAATCTTAGTAAACTCTTCTTCCTTTATGTTAAAATTTGTTAAAATTCGACATTATCTGATCAGTCGTCATAAGACTTGAGGTGGACTACTTTGACTTCTGTTTTAATTAAAAAATGTGGGTTGTGTATCGTCTAGTTGATTAAGGTGATCCCGACATGAAGTGATTGTATCAAAAGGAGTGTACAATCATTGCTGACATGTAAAAATTGACAGAAGTCGAATTTGTCGACTGTGCATGTTGAATTTGGCACATATCCATCGGATTTCATCATATAGATATTTTTTGGGAAATTTGCAATTACTCTTCGTATGCTTTTCAGATCATGACAAAACTTGTGTCATTCGGATCTGCAATGACGAATTTGTCCTATGACGTTAGTTTCGTCTAGTTCTGAAACTGAGACCGTCGATAAGATCACTATTTTGCTACACGTCCTCTAAATAAAAATTCTAGCTGTCACTGGCTGGAATTATGAAGATCACTATTGCTCAAATAAAGATTCGACCTTTTTTCATCGAGCTGCTCCCAATAAACATCTAGTTCGAAGAGATGAACTTCTGGAATGCTCATTCATCACCCTTGCACAGACAGAACTATATATGGACAACACAAATAGAAATTCGTCGCTAACTCACCTATCATAGCATATACTCCCTTAGTCTCTGCCTCCAAAAGAGAAACATTAGATATTATATAAGGGAGCCAACCCCTAGCAGCCCACTATCCATAATGGACAGTAAATTGGGAGAGTATCTCCCTATTAAGTATATGGTTACAACAGTAATCTCTACTAAGTGAACAATTATGCCCACGGAGCACATGAACGGTCATTCCGCGAGATGCCTCGCGACAAGTTTCGCAAGAGTAGTCTCCCCGTGGACCACAGTCCCAATTTCATGCCTGGAAGGTGCTGCAACGGTCCTTATGTCAGTTACATATATATATATATATTAGCATCAAAAGTATAATTTTTTCCTTTTGCGTAAAAGCAAAAGAAAAAAAAAGTAAAACGTCCCTACTATAGACGTTTTCACTAATTATTAAAAAAAAAGTTAAAAACGCTGCGTTTTTATTTTGTTATTTAAAAAATTAAAAAGCAAAAAAAAAAAGTTGATAATAAGGACGTTCTCGGTTTATTTATTTATTTTAATCTTCATTCTGGCGATTTTTTTTTTAGTTTGAAAACATCTTTGATAAGAACGTTTTTGGATTTTATATTATTAAATATTCAGAAAAAACGAAAATGTCATTGGTAAGGACGTTTCTATTCATAAGTAAATTTTCTAAAACTTTTTTTACTCCGCAAATTTTCTAAACCCTAATTCTCTACTTACAAATTTCATTTTAGAATAACCTTGACAGGCATGTGCAGGGGATCAGGTCTCCCAACGAGTCATTAGGAAGCCAAAACTATCCAACACGACACAGATTCAGCAACATGGAAACAAAACCTATTTTTGACGTGTCGTAAAAATATTTTAGAATATTTGTGTCGTGTTCGATGGGTATCCCAACATGACACATACTCAACATTGAACTCTAAGAAGAATATCCAATGTAGGTCGAAACGAAAAAATTCCGGAAAAAAAAAATCCAAGTAGACCAGAGCTTTTTAAGACGAGAATTCTTAAAACAAATTAAATTAAACCCTGATTTTAGTATATGGTTATATATATAGATAGTTAGTTAGTTAGTTAGCTAGTGTTAGTGAGTTTTCTATATATATATTGATATTACATATAGTAGTATATATATTAGTATATGGTTATATATATAGATAGTTAGTTAGCTAGTGTTAGTGAGGGGTAGGCTTGAGTATCTCGGGACAAGGTATTGAGTTTTAGCCTAGGAATGAGGTTAGACTTAATTTTATATATATATATATATATATATATATATATATATATATATATATATATATATATATATATATATATATATATATTGTAAGCCCCCTGATTTTCAGAAATTTTTAATTTGGATTTTTCACAATTTTCTGTAATTTTCTGGGATTTTTCTGTAATTAAAACCTAGGTATTTGGTAATTAAATGATTTTTAATTGCTGTTAATTAAATATATATTAAAATATTATGGAAATAATATTTTATGGTGTAAAATGAAAAACTGGACATAGGATAATTTTTCGAGAATTTATTGGACTCCGGAAGCAGTTTTAAAGCCCTAAAAACTAAGTAGAAATAAACCGAATTAAACCCTGAAATAAACCGGGTTTATTTGAAATAAACAAAACCAACCCGGACCTGATTCACTGAACCAAACCCAGCCTTAACTGGTCGGGTCGGATCCGAATCAAACCCGCAAACCCAAACCCATGCCTGAACCCTAATCCTAAGTCTAGTCGGAATACTGTTCCGATCGGCTACCCTATAAATAATCCCCTCTCCTCCGCCTTCCTCCGGCAGCAACACCGGAACCCTAGCTCCTCCGCCTAGCCGCTGCCCTCGCTGCCGACCCTCTCCCCACGATCGATCCCTCCATCTCTCCCCGCAGCTGCACCTCTCGACCTCCCCCGGAGCCCCATCAACTCCGCCGCTGCAACCCCTCTCCTCCGTCCCCGATCACCACGACCTCCACAACCATCCTCGCCGTCCTCCACCTAGCCCCGACCCGCAGCCATCTGAACTGAACTCTAGCCTCCTCCCTCGTCTCCTCCTCTCTCGTCCTCACCCGACTCCACCCGCTGATCCCCTCAACAGGCCACCGTTCATCGCCTTCCTCCGTCGGACCCCTCTGCAATGCCACCCGACTTCGCCTAACCACCACGTTCGCCTGAGAAGTCGGCCAACCCACTGAACCAACCCCATCGAACCACCCCGAGCCCCTCTCCCTTCCTCCCTGAGCCACTGCATCCCGCGCTCGACCGGAGCCGACCCTCCGCCGAAGTCGTCCGACGAGCCAGAGCCCGCCTGAGCCGACGCACTAGCCACCCCTGCCTCGTCGACCCCGCTTGAGCTCTCCTCCTCCCCTTCATCTCTTCCCGCAGCCGCCACACTCGCCTCCGTCTCCCCTCTCCCTCCTTCCTCCGCCTCAGCCACGACCCCCAAGGCCCTCACAGCTTCGCCTAGCCCGTGCCCTGGCCGACCGTCTCCGCCCTCCTCCGGCCAGCCCCGGCGTCCCAGCAACGAAACCCTAGCCTGGACACGATAGTACAGAACATCGCACAGCGGATACAGTAGACACAGACACAGGACCTGGACGCAGCCCGGACACAGGAGCTCTCGACCCGGACACGATGACCAGGACACGAAACAGACACCCGGACACGAGAAATTCGGTCTTCACGGAACCCTGTTCAGGTAACCCGTTCTCTCTCCTCGCTATCCGATTTTTTGTTCCGTCAGTTGTGATGCGTAGACTGTGTGACCCTCTCGATGCCCGTGCAACCCGCTCGGTGCATCGCGTCCTGTGGTGATCGCAAACCGCGATCCAAAAACAGGAAAACCAACGCCCTATTTCACCCCGGAACTGAGTACGCCCCGCCAAACGAGACGACTTGGTCGCACACGGTCTTTACCGAAACGTGCGCGCCGTTGATACGGACTTACGGAATTTTGCAGAAGTTGATTTGGATGTGCGTGCACACCGGAATCAACGCGTATCCGCCGACAACGCCCCGTATCCGCATATTCTGGAATATGTCATAACTTTGTGTACACACGTCGGATCGAAACGAAACTTATGCCATCGGACTCGTAGCAATACGCTGGTCCTGTGACCCAAGTTTGGTTCAATTCTGAGAACGTTGACAAAATCGCGTATCGTGGGCCCCACAGGCTCCATTTGACGGACGATTTTGTGATCGGCTCATCGGAATCCAATTATGGAAGTTCCGTTGGGTTCGTATCATCGTTCCTGACCTGTTGACACTAAGTTTGACGAAATTGGAGACCTTTGACCCTGACACGTTTTTTGGTGCAAAGTGGCCCACATGTGGACCCCGCTTTGACCAGAAACAGTCATTTTTGCCCTTGTGTCCAAATTAGACTTAAGGACAGGCATTTTTAGCTATTTGATATTTTTTGAATCTAATGGTGATGTTTATTTCAGCAACCGGAGTAGTACCTGCAAATCACACTGAGATCAGAGCTACAGTTGGAGCCAGAACCCCAGGCAAGTGTACCTTGCCAAATCCTGCAGCTTTGCTACTTATTCCCTTGACTTATTTATACATGGTTGTGCAAGTATACCTTGCCAACTTTGCAGTTCTTGTTGCATATTTCCTTGCTTTATTTATATTGTTGTGCATGCTTGACCTAGGACCGTGTGACTTACTTAGCGTCCGATTATTAGTCGGGTGCCAACACTGTATGCGGTGTTGTGTATTGTCACCTAGAGATGGACATTTGTGACCCTTTGCATTCTCGTACTTGTCCTATCAAGTACATTATACCCAGGACACTTGACAATATTCATGGACAGGATCTTTCTGAGATATTCATGGTGATTCTGTATAGGATACAGGCTTTATGACATATACATTATATCCATAGACATTATACGACTGGCTGCATTAGATATGATCGTGCGTGACATGGACATGATGCATCGTGGACATGAGACGTGTGATTACATTGGGTGGGGAGAGACACACAGGCTACAGGCTGACTATATATATAAATCCCCTATTATTGTGAGGCACAAGACTCTGAAGTCCGAGCTTGGCCCATTACTCATTATTACTGCTACCGGCTCCCCGACACAGAGCTTGTAGTGGCTCAGCCTGAGTACTCGCGATGCTCTCACTTGCATTTTTACATAGATGGTTACATACTTACCCTATTTATTTTATTATTGTTGCACTGCATTTATTTTGGCTTGTATTATCTGTACCTTGTTATGTCCCCTGAGGACCTGGATCCGGATTATGTCCCCAGGATTTGCAGACGAGATCTTTTCCGAGGTATACGGGACCGCAGCAGGAGCTGATACAGGAGCTGTACCGACACCCGAGGACGAGATTGTGCCAGAGGACTTCTCCTGAGTATTGGCTTCAGATACTCATTTATTTCTGTTTCTAGTTATTTTATTTCCAGCCTACTGCATTGATGTATCAGACTTATTCTCGAATTGTTCTCCGAGACACTTTTATTGAGATATGTTAGTTTATTTTATTTACATTATTCTGGCATTTGATCTGTGATTATCTGTTGTGGATGAGATTAGTATAGACTGTGACTTATATCATTGGACCTATTTATTGTTGTACTACAGCTTAAGTATGCCCCGATGGATCCATTAAATTGGGTTTGTCCATCGGTGTGTGCTGCTGGCCATTATCACGTGTCTGGTCCCTCGGTATTTTGGGACTGGAACGTGACATGGTTTTTGTGGTGGCCCATGCAGGTCAACGACTAAATTGTTCGGTTTCAACTTAGGGACCGAGCAAGCCTGCAATAAGAATAGGATAAGTTTTTAGGATCTCATCCACTTGCTTGAAACGTTCTTGATATCTATATCGGATTCGAATTCATTCTTGACTTACATCCTGCATTGATTTCTGTGCGCCTCTTATAGTTTATTTTTGGTTGCAGAGAAATGAATCCACAAGCCGGCGAAGAGACTCATCCAGGAACACCACAAGGTGTTGTAGTTACCAACGAAGATGAAGTGACACCAGTTGAAGAAGGTCAATCCGCTCAACAACGTAGTCAAGCAAATCATGCCTCGAGAATTCAGCAAGATGACGTTCCACCCTCGACGCAGTTTACACAACCAATACCCGTATTCCCACAAGGGCAGGCTATGGACGAACAACAAATGTTTCGAATGTTCTATGCGATGATGCAAGCCCATTAGAAGGTTCATGAAAAAGCTCAGCAAAACCAAGCGGAGAAGTTCTTCGACAGATTTAGCTCTGAGCTACGAAAGTTAATCAGCTCCGTTGCAACTACCTTAGACCCGGATATTCTTACTACAGCATGACCCATAGAGTGCAACACAAGGATAGAGTCCAGCCAGAAGCGGCCGTATGCATCAGCACCAGACCAAGCACAACAAGAAAGAGTTGCGAAGCGACCACAGATGAATCCACCGCTGTCACGCCCCAGTCCCAAAATACCGAGGGACTAGACGCGTGATAATGGCCAGCAGCACACACTGATGGACAAACCCAATTTAATGGATCCATCAGGGCATACTTAAGCTGTAAAATCAAGTCTACGACAATATGGCACATCTAATCTCATCCACACAAGATATAAAATATGATCCACAGAATATAAGGAATGTAAATCATCAACCAGTCTTAACAAAGTGCTTCGAGGAACAACCCGGTAAAAATCTAATACAATGGTTCAACAGACCGGAATATAAATGGCTGAATAAAATAAATACTGAGCATGAAACATGGATGCTCAGGAAAAGTCTTCAGCTAATACCTCGTCCTCGGGTGTCGGTACAGCTCCCGTATCTGTTTCTGTGCCGGTCCCGTATACCTCGGGATAGATCTCGTCTGCAAATCCTGGGGACATAATCCAGATCCAGGTCCTCAGGGGACATAGCAAGGTACAGAAAATACAAGCCAAAATAAATACAGTGCAGAAAGTAAATAAAATAAATAGGGTAAGTATGTAACCATCTATGTGAAATGCAAGTGAGAGCATCACGAGTACTCAAGCTGAAGCCACTACAAGCTATGTGTCGGGGAGCCAGTAGCGATAATAACACGTAATGTGCCTAGCTCTGCTACGAGAGTCTACGACCTTACAATAGTAGTAGATATATATATATATGAAACAGCCTGTAGCCTGTGTGTCTCTCCCCACCCAATGTAACCACGCATCTCATGACCATAACGTCTCATGTCCATGTCAAGCGGGATCATAGCTAATGCAACAAGTCATAATGTATCTAAGAATATAGTATCTCTGTCAAGTCCTGTATCCTATACAGAATCACCATGAATATCTCAGGAAGATCCTGTCTCATGAATAGTGTCCTGGGTCATAGTGTACTCGGTAAGACAAGTACGAGAATATAAAGTGTCACGTATGTCCATCTCTAGATGACAATACACAACGCCGCGTACGGTGTTGGCACCCGACTAATAATCGGACGCTAAGTAAGTCACACGGTCCTAGGTTAAGCATGCACAGTAATATAAATGAAGCAAGGAAAATATGTAACAATACTGCAGAGTTTGGCAAGGTACACTTGCCTGGGGTTCGAATACCAACAGTCGTTCCTGTATCAGTGGATCCTGTAGGTACTCCTCCAAAAGCTATAATAAATATCACCAACAGTATCAGAAGATATCAAATAGCTAGAAACGCCTGTCCTTAAGTCCAATTTGGACACAAGGGCAAAAATGACATTTCCGGGTCAAAGCGGGGTCCACATGTGGGCCACTTGGCACCGAAAAGCGTGTCAGGGTCAAAGGTCTCCAAATTCCTCAAACTTAGTGTCAATAAGTCAGGAATGATGATACGAACCCAACGGAACTTCCAGAATTGGATTCCGATGAGCCGATCACAAAATCGCTCGTCAGTGGAGCCGGTGGGGCCCACGATACACAATTTTGTAAACGTTCTCAAAATCGAACCAAACTTGGGTCACAGGACCAGCGTATTACTACGAGTCCGATGGCATAAATTTTGTCTCGATCCGACGTGTGTACACAAAGTTACAGCGTGTTCCAGAATGGGCGGATACGGGGCATTGTCGGCGGATACGCGTTGATTCCGGTGTGCACGCACATCCAAATCAACTTCTGCGATATCCCACACGTCTGTATCAACGATGCGCACATTTTGGTAAAGACCGCGTGCGACCAAGTCGTCCCGTTTGGCGGGGCGCACTCAGTTCCGGGGTGAAACTTGGCGTTGGTTTTCTTGTTTTTGGATCGCGGTTTGCGATCACCACAGGACGCGATACACCGGGCGAGTTGCATGGGCATCGAGAGGGTTACACAGTCTACGCATTGCAACAGACGGAATCGAAAACGGAGTTACGAGGTGAGAGGAAACGTTACCTGAACTGGGCTCCGAGAAGTCTGAATTCCAATGTCCTGCTCGTGTCCTGGTCGAGCTCTTGTGTCCGTGTCCTGTGTCTGTTGTGAGTCCAGGCTAGGGTTTCTGATTATGTCCGATTCAGGGGCTGATGTGTCCGTGTCAGCGGGCGGCCGGAGGTGGCTAGGGCTTGCTGTGCTCAGCGGGTCGGAGGAGGGCTGAGCGGAGGCGGCGAGGAGTCGGGTCGGCGGCGATGGGTCTAGGGCGGAGGATGCTGTCGAGGTCTGGGGAGAGGAGGCTGTCAATGCTGGGCTAGGGCTACGTGCGGTGGTTGGTCGAGTCGGGGAGAGGTGCAGCGCCAGAGTCGGGTCGGGTGCACCGGTGGCGGGGCCGACGAGGGGCTGAACTCGAGGGGAGTCGTTCGTCCGGCGGAGAGGGAGAAAGGGAAGTCGGGGATGGCTACTACGTCGGGGTGTCCGGTGGCGCTCGCAGGGACGTCAACTGCGTCGGGGAGTCCATAGGTCGACGGCGATGGGAGATGAGAGGGAGGTCTGGTGGCGGCTGGGCTGGGCACGAACGCCGAGGCGGCTTTAAATAGCCGCTACAGTAAAATCCGGTGGGTTTAGGGTTTCCATTTCGGTTTTGGGTCCGGGTCGGGTTTGACTCAGATCCGACCCGACCCGACCCATTATGCCGGTTTGGTTCAGTCAGGTTTGGTTTGGTTTGGTTCAGTCAGATTTGGTTCGGTTCAGTCATATTTGGTTCGGTTTATATATCCAATAGTTTTTAGGGCTTTAAACGCGTTTCCGGAGTCCAATAAATTCACCGAAAATTACCCTATGTTCGGTTTTCCATTATACACCATAAAATATTATTTCCATAATATTTTATTACCAATTAACAGCATTTAAAAATCCTTTGATCCCAATTACCTTGGTTCTTCATCCATAAAAATACCGAAAAATTGGAGAAAATTATATTAAAATTATTCTGAAAAATCAGGGTGTTTACAACCGCAGAGAGCATCTACACCACTCATACTAGTCCTTCCTACTTTTCACTACTGTGGCAAGGTAGGCCATTTCGCTAAAGAATGCCGACGCAGATTGGGACGATGTTTATCTTGCGGATCCAAAAAGCATTCGATAAGGGATTGCCCTGAACGTCGAGAGAAAGCAGTGACGATTCATCAACCAGCCACATCAGCACCAGCCGGAGCACCACAGAAAGAAATTGCAAGGAAGTCTCACATGCACCAGCCACCAAAAGCACCTCCTCAAGTACTACCTATCTGTCAGCATTGTCGCAGGCGAGGCCATATAGAGAATGAGTGCAGACGAAAAAGGAAATTATGCTTAGCTTGCGGATCCAGTCAGCATTTATTAAGGGGATGCCCTGAGCGTCGAGAAAGAGCACCAATGGTAAACCAACAAGCATTACCAGCACCAAGGCCATCCTCTCCAGCATTGAAAGCACCGCAAACGAGAGTTGAAGGAGTCAGACCACCAGCCCCAGGAGGAAATCAGCCGAGGCTACCCTTGGCACCACAAACAACACTCTTCCAGCAGGCTCAACAGCAGCAGAGGAATCAACTGCAAGGACGTGAACAAGCTCCAGCGATGACTTTGGAAGACGCACAGACCCATGGAGTAGCTATTACGCGTAATTTTTCGTAGTTATCTGTTTATAGATTTGTTTTATCTCGTGCCTATTATTTCGTGACCTCAGCCTTAACCTATGTAATTTTGAACTTGCTAATAACCTAGTATGTTTTTATAATCGATAACCTAATATGTTTTATAAGTAATGAACTGTAGTCTTCTAGATCTCCTTTATACGGGAGATTGCATAACTATTAATGCTTCTGTCACGACTCGCACCCGGAAATTCGGGCACGAGTGCGTGGGTACGTCCAGCCTACGCCGCAGTATCGGCGGTAGTACGCTGTCTAGGGCATAGCCACAGGTAACATAAAATCTAGCTCATTCACAATAATTAACAGACAAGGAAATGAGAAGAAATGCTGAGATTTTATAAACTGAAAGTGACAAACAGATCCAGAGTTATTACAAAACCAGAAATTAAATCGGGGACAAACCCGATTGCTAAGATGAAGGGAAAAAAATAACTACTGCTAACTACTCCGCAGGAGTAGTCTCCTGTGTGGGAACCTGCTCCGCAAATGCATCACCTGCTGCCTCATAGGGGCCATAATAGGTGGAGGCAAGGTTCTCATCATCGCCTAAATCAACGGATCCAGTCAGGAAAGGAGCAAAGTACACAATGCACAACAAGATTAAACTAAATATTTATGACAATTAGACTGAGTATCATATTGAGAATATGCATAAAAGAAACAACAATAATTAAGAGTTAATGCTATAAACAGGAATATGAGAAAGCAGGAATAAATGGGACAGGAAATAAAACTACAACAGTCAACAAGAACTATAACAAGACAAAAAGCTATGTGTATGAACTTGTGTTTATTTTAGAATACATAGTTGGCATGTAGGGGTTTATAAGGCTAATATGGCCGTCATAAACGGCTATTAAACAGGAATAATCGAGATCCGGCTGAGGGTACAGTCGCATACCAACAGCTATTAAACACGGCAGGGGAAGGGTAAACTACATGCCTTCTAGTATTCTCCCACCCGACATGAAAAACAAGACATGAACTCCAGTATTCAAGACATAAATTCTAGTATTCTAACACTACGTGTAATCATCAAGGGTACTAGTAGAGCAGGGAATTAATTATCACAATATAAAGATTAAACTTGAAGTGCAGGTACTTGCATGTTGTTTGGATCCAGTTAATTGTTGGGTGTCTCGGGGAAATATCCAGAGATGTGTTCGGATGCTAAAATAAACATTACCATCATGCTCAGAAGATGTCACATAGCTAGAAACGCTTATCCTTGGGTCTAATTTGGAGACAAGGGCAAAAACGACAGTTTTGGGTCAAAACGGGGTCCGCCGGTGGGCCCGCTTTGCACCGAAAAATGTGTCCGGGTCAACGGTCTCCAAATTTACCAAACTTAGTGTCAACAGGTCAGAAACGATGATACGGACCCAACAGAACTTCCAGATTTGGATTCCGATGAGCCGATCACAAAAGCGCCCGTCGAGCGGGGCCTGTGGGGCCCACGACACGCGATTTCGTCAACGTTCTCAGAATCGAACCAAACTTGACCCACAGGACCAGCGTATCGCTACGAGTCCGATGGCACAAGTTTTGTCTCGATCCGACGAGTGTACAAGAAGTTAGGGCGAATTACAGAAAAGTCGGATACGGGGCGATGTCCGCGGATACGCGTTGATTTCGGTGTGCACGCACACCCGAATCAGCTTCCGCAAAATCTCACACGTCCGTATCGACGGTGCGCACGTATCTGTGAAGACCGCACGCGACCAAGTCGTACCGTTTGGCGGGACGTACTCAGTTCCGGGGTAAAATAGGGTCTGGTTTTTCCTGTTTTTGGATCGCGGTGTGCGATCACCACAGGACGCAGTGCCCCGAGCGGTTTGTCCGGACACCGAGAGGGTCATACAGGCTTCACAACGCAATTTGCGGAATCAAAAACAGAGCTACGAACAAAAAGTTACAAGTACCTGAAGGGGACCCGAAAAACCGGGGTCGAATCGTGTTCGACACGTGTCCGACACGTGTCGGATACGGGGATCGAAATTAGGGTTAGGGTTAGGGCTGCTGGACGGCTGGGCTCCGACGGCTGGGCTGCGGCGGAGGGGCCGGAGGCGACGCGACGTCGCGGAGGCGGTGCTGGGCGGCCGGCCGGGCGGAGGCGCCGGCGCTGCTGCGGTTGCTGCTGGCTGCTGCTGTTGCCGCGGGGAGGAGGAAGGAGGGGCGGCGCTCCGCGGCGGCGGTGGTGGCGTCGAGGCGGGGCGGCTGGACGCGGCGAGGCGGCTGGCGGCGGAGTGGTGGTCGGGGGTAGCTGGCAGCGGGCGGTGGGGGAGGCCGGAGAGGGGACGGGGGTTTTAAAAGGGGGGAGCGGGCGGTGGCGTGGGCCGAGGGAGGCGGCGGCCAGCGCGGGGGCGAGGGCGCGTGACGCGGCGGCCGCGGGCGGCGGCGCCGGAAGCGGAGCGGGGAGCCGGTGGACGCGGGGGGGGCCGGAGCGGGTCACGCGGGGGGGGGGGGGGGCTGGGTCACGGGTCGGGCGGGTCGGGTTCAGGCGGACCTGACCCGACCCGTTAGGGCAACAGGCCGCGGTTGGGCCGATGGGCCGGGCTGGGCCGAAATAATAAAAAAAAAATAATAATAATAATAATAATAATAATAATTCAATAAATAAATAAATAGTTTTTAGGCATTTAAAAATATGTCAGAGGCCCAATAAATTCCAGAAAAATTATTCTAAGTCCAGTTTTTCATTTTACACCCAAAAATATTATTTCCATGATATTTTAATATTGTTTATTAACAAAAAAAATTATTTAATATTTGAAAATCCTGATTTTAATTTCAGAAAATTCCCAGAAAATTCCAGAAAATTGTGAAAAATCTTAATTTTAATATTTTTGAAAAATCAGGGGCTTACAGCTTTGGAAAATAATTTTTCCTTTGTATTATTCTTACACCCTCAACCTTGATTTTTCTTGATCGTGCTGTGCTTCGAATAATGTTTGCAACCGTGTCATCTCTGTTGACCGATTATTCTTTGATTGTGAGGACGCAATCCTCTTAAGGGGGGTAGATTGTAAGCCCCCTGATTTTTAGGAATTTTTAATTTGGATTTTTCATAATTTTCTGTAATTTTCTGGAATTTTTCTGTAATTAAAACCTAGGTATTTGGTAATTAAATAATTTTTAAATATTGTTAATTAAATATATATTAAAATATTATGGAAATAATATTTTATGGTGTAAAATGGAAAATTGAACATAGGGTAATTTTTTGGGAATTTATTGGACTCCGAAAGCAGTTTTAAAGCCCTAAAAACTAAGTAGAAATAAACCGAATTAAACTCTGAAATAAACCGGGTTTATTTGAAATAAACCAAACCAACCCCGACCCGGTTCACTGAACCAAACCCAGCCTTAACGGGTCGGGTCGGATCCGAATCAAACCCGCAGACCCAAACCCATGCCTGAACCCTAATCCTAAGTCTAGTCGGAATACTGTTTCGATCGGCTACCCTATAAATAATCCCCTCTCCTCCGCCTTCCTCCGGCAGCAACACCGGAACCCTAGCTCCTCCGCCTAGCCGCTGCCCTCGCTGCCGACCCTCTCCCCACGATCGATCCCTCCATCTCTTCCCGCAGTTGTAACACGTAGACTATGTGACCCTCTCGATGCTCGTGCAAACCGCTCGGTGCATCGTGTCCTGTGGTGATCGCAAACCGCGATCCAAAAACAGGAAAACCAATGCCCTGTTTCACCCCGGAACTGAGTACGTCCCGCCAAACGGGACGACTTGGTCGCACGCGATCTTTACCGAAACGTGCGCGTCATTGATACGGACGTGCGAGATTTCGCAGAAGTTGATTTGGATGTGCGTGCACACCGGAATCAACGCGTATCCGCCGACAACGCCCCGTATCTGCATATTCTGGAATACGCCGTAACTTTGTGTACACACGTCGGATCGAAATAAAACTTATGCCATCGGACTCATAGCAATACGCTGGTCCTGTGACCCAAGTTTGGTTCGATTCTGAGAACGTTGACAAAATCGCGTATCGTGGGCCGCACAGGCTCCACTTGACGGACGATTTTGTGATCGGCTCATCGAAATCCAATTCTGGAAGTTTCGTTGGGTTCGTATCATCGTTCCTGACCTGTTGACACTAAGTTTGACAAAATTGGAGACCTTTGACCCTGACACATTTTTTGGTGCAAAGTGGCCCACATGTGGACCCCGCTTTGACCAGAAACAGTCATTTTCGCCCTTGTGTCCAAATTGGACTTAAGGACAGACGTTTTTAGCTATTTGATATTTTTTTAATCTAATGGTGATGTTTATTTCAGCAACCGGAGTAGTACCTGCAAATCACACTGAGATCAAAGCTACAGTTGGAGCCAGAACCCCAGGCAAGTGTATCTTGCCAAATCCTGCAGCTTTGCTACTTATTCCCTTGACTTATTTATACATGGTTGTGCAAGTATACCTTGCCAACTTTGCAGTTCTTGTTGCATATTTCCTTGCTTTATTTATATTGTTGTGCATGCTTGACCTAGGACCGTGTGACTTACTTAGCGTCCGATTATTAGTTAGGTGCCAACACTGTATGCGGTGTTGTGTATTGTCACCTAGAGATGGACATTCGTGACCCTTTGCATTCTCGTACTTGTCCTATCAAGTACATTATACCCAGGACACTTGACACTATTCATGGACAGGATCTTTCTGAGATATTCATGGTGATTCTGTATAGGATACAGGCTTTATGACATATACATTATATCCATATACATTATATGACTGGCTGCATTAGATATGATCATGCATGACATGGACATGATGCATCGTAGATATGAGATGTGTCATTACATTGGGTGGGGAGAGACACACAGGCTACAGGCTGATTATATATATAAATCCCCTATTATTGTGAGGCACAAGACTCTGAAGCCCGAGCTTGGCCCATTACTCATTATTACTGCTACCCGGCTCCCCGACACAGAGCTTGTAGTGGCTCAGCCTGAGTACTCGTGATGCTCTCACTTGCATTTTCACATAGATGGTTATATACTTACCCTATTTATTTTATTATTGCTGCACTGCATTTATTTTGGCTTGTATTATCTGTACCTTGCTATGTCCCCTGAGGACCTGGATCCGGATTATGTCCCCAGGATTTGTAGACGAGATCTTTCCCGAGGTATACGGGACCGCAGCAGGAGCTGATACAGGAGCTGTACCGACACCCGAGGACAAGATTATGCCAGAGGACTTCTCCTGAGTATTGGCTTCAGATATTCATTTATTTCTGTTTATAGTTATTTTATTTTCAGCCTACTGCATTGATGTATCAGACTTATTCTTGGATTGTTCTCCGAGACACTTTTATTGAGATATGTCAGTTTGTTTTATTTGTATTATTCTGGCATTTGATCTGTGATTATCTGTTGTGGATGAGATTAGTATAGACTGTGACTTATATCATTGGACCTATTTATTGTTGTACTACAGCTTAAGTATGCCCCGATGGATCCATTAAATTGGGTTTGTCCATCGGTGTGTGCTGCTGGCCATTATCACGTGTCCGGTCCCTCGGTATTTTGGGACTGGGGCGTGACACATATATATATATATATATATATATATATATATATATATATATATATATACGTGCTAGTATATATTTTAGAGGGTATAGACGGGGCGTATCGCGTAGGTTGAGGTATCGGATACCGAGGGTATCCCGATATCTCAAGGAGGCGAGTTTGAGGGTTTATTAGCTAATGACCTTATTTTGACCTAGAATTTTAGGGGCACCCTAGTTTGACCTAGAGTTGACCGTAGTTGACCCGATTGACCGCCAAAGTCAACATTTGACCTAGTTTTGACCTAGAGTTGACTTCTTGGACCCATAGTTGACTTTTTGACGCATATTTTATCGGTTTGACCCGTTTGACCTAGAACGACCCTAGAAGCTTGTCTTTAGTTATTTTATATATGTTTAACTATTTAGAATCCTGTTAAACCTTGCTTTTCATAATATGTCCTTGCGACCCCAGTTGGAATCGCCAGTTTATCAGGACGTCAGGCGAGTACATTCTCTGATAGTTTTTATTATCTGATGATTATTATGATTCAGCTTCTAGTATAGTATTCTCTGATTTTTCTGGCATGACATAGACTAGTATTTCTGGATTCATTTACTTGCGACACGTATATTTCATGTTTCTAGCCTCTATTGTAAATCCTCTCGATTTATTCTGTAGATAGTTAGAGTGGTTTTGGAAAATTTTGATAGCATATGTTGAGGTTTAGCGTAGAGATAATTTATCTAGAATTTAATTCAATTTATTTAAACCCTTAGCGCGCCCAATCATTTTCTGATTTTTTGGAGCCCAATATCAGCTCATAGATTTCGTTCAATTTTTGTACTTCTGACCTGGCCCGCCAAATTAGGCATTGGACTTTTCCGTCTTTTAAAATTAATTGTTGTGTGCTCTAAATTAATTGTGCAACATTTCGAAATCGTAACCCATATTTAATTTCGTGTCGGACACTTGTATCGTTATCCTAAATTTTGGGATACCAACTTAACCCGTTGAGCCGGACCAACTAAAGGGTCCAAGACTGACTCCAAGCTCCCACCATTTTTGGCCTTTGCGTCATTTCCGGATTTTGACCCCAAGTGCCCCAATTAAATTAAATTTGTGGGACGCTTTATTTCTATTTAAATCAGGGATACTGACTTTGTAAATCTTATTTCAATCCTTAAATTAATCCAAATGTCTTCCTAATTAAACCCGTGCCTAACGTACAATCCCCTCCCTCACCATGGAAATTTCCAAATATATTTTTCTCCGTAATTTTTGTGTCATTTTATGTGTCCATGCAATTTTCCGAATTTACGGGGCTAAGTTACAATTATTGAATTGTGTGGCATCATCCTATTTGACATGAACAATTGAGAGGGTCCCAAAATAGGGTCCCATTCTCACCCACTCATTCACCCTCATGAAGAAACCCTCTCCTCTTCATGTTTAATCCCATCCATCCATTTTTAAATGGATTGATCCCAACCACCCATCTACTCCACACACTCCCCTATAAAGTAGCTCCTACACCCCACCCTCAACCAAAACCTACCGGCCCTAATCCCAAAAATCTCTCTCTCTCCTACTCCATTTAATTTTTTCATGCAAAGGAAACTCCAAGCTTCTTCTTCCTCCTTCATTTTTCTTCTTCTTCTTCCTTAGCTTCCTCTCCCTCTTAGAGATCCCAGACCAGCCTTGCTCCAGCCCGATTCTGGCCGTTGGCCCCCACCGCGGCTGACCCTGCACCCGCTCCGGCCCGCTGCGAGCGTCCCCGACCGCAGTCAGCCCGCTCCGGCCCGCTGTGAGCGACCCCGACCGCAGTCAGCCCGCTCCGGCCTGCTATGAGCATTCCCCGCCGGCGTTTCACTGCAGCCCATCTCTTCTCCGCCGGCGTTTCACTGCAGTGCATTCTCCGCCGCACGCTGAGCAGTTGTCCCCGCCGCCGCTGTACAACTCCGGTCGACGCTGCTGTGCAGAGTCTGAGTCGACCCCCGCGGCCTGTGCTCCTTCGACGGTGCCACTCCGGCCTCCTCCCGGCCCGGTTATACTAGTTCACCACCACCAACGTCACCACCCTCGGCCACCTTCTCTGGCCATACACCGGCGTTGCGTCGTTAAGGTCGTTTCTCCTCTCTCTTGTGTTTTAATTCCAGAAATTTATATCATTGGTTAAATAGGATTTAAATCAATCAAAGATGGTTGAATACTAGCTAGGTTTGTAGTTTAATAGTGTGGATGTTTATGGTTAGGGAGAAGAATACTTAATATGGGATTAGGGATAAGTATAGATGATTATTAATTGTCTTGTGTTGATGTTTATTCTTGCTATGCTAGATAGGGTTGTTGGATTACTTATGAGGGTGGCTAGTGTATAGTGGTAAATGAAATATATGGTTGTGGAATATATATATAGGTTATGAACTGAAGTTATATATGAGCATGAAAGAGGACTATGTTAACAATGATTAAATTGTTTTAGAGTCTAAGTAGCTTAGTGTTGTGACCTTGTAACTTACGTATTATGGAGTTGGATTGGGATATGATACTTGGGTGGAAAAAATTAGGGTTGGCTTTTACATAAATTATCAAGATTAAAAATATGTGCTCGAGGAGAATAGAGTTATGACCTTGGAGCCAACTAATCGGGAAGTATCGTACATGGTGGAAATGTTAGTTTATTTTTGGAGAATTAAAATTGAGGAGAGTGTACCGTTGATTAGATGATTTAACCATTTTACCGATAGTCAACTGTAGTCAACCCCCTAGTGACTTGTCCATGTGAGTCGTATCTGAGACTGAGTTTAGGCGTAGATGTGTATAGCACAATTGTCTGTCATAAGTAGATTATTGATTCTGGTTTGTATCTCATCTCTAGGTACTGCGGGACCTGAGGACTTGGACACGATACCCGATCCCCGTCATCAGCAGCCGCACGCAGGCAAGTGTACCTTGCCACCCTGTATTTCAGTTTACAGATATTGTTGCTCTTTATGTACTTGTGCGCGTATTTATGTTGATGTTCGATACTCCGTGTCCGGTTCACAACCGGGTGTTGATATTCGACTTAACGTCTTAGAATAATTACTAGATGCTTCATAGCACCTCGATGCACGTACCTGAGTACATCGATACCCCAGGACATACTCATACACTGTGATCGTACCAGATTTTTGTATCCTGATACTGACATCATGACCAGAGACTAGGACGACCTTAGGGTCGCGTCTGTTGAGTAAAATTCCTTGTGTCGAGACTGTAGATAGAGGTTCAGGTTCAACGCACAATTGTTGACCGCTTGGGAAGGGGAAGACAGTTACTAGACGTTTGGGCTACTCTACACGCTCTTATATATATATAGTATTTTGTAGTAATACCTGTAACTAGTGTAGCTGTTTCACCCGTGTGACTCTTTGCCCGGAGCTGCGGTATGTGTCGTGTGTTTCCGTGTCCGGAGCTACGGTTTTACTTTGGACGGCCCACGCGTCGAACGTTGTCTTTAAACTGTGTCACACTTGTTTGGTTAGGTTAGAGTACCCTGTCGTGCACTTGTACTTTCTGTTTACTTGGCATTGTTATATTTCTGTACCTTGTTACGTCCCTCTGAGGACCTGGTTCCCTGCCAGTTTTGCAGCATAGATGATTACGGAGCATTTGGAGTTACTGTTGGAGTTGCATGTCTTGCGGGCATGGTACCAGGTACTCATATTATATCTACCGGCATTATGGTTGTTTTACATTGATTATTCATCTGTTGTTGTAGCCTAGATTTGTAGACTCATACTTCTTCTCGAGTCTATTCGAGTTAGTGTGTTATTGGGCGGCCGACCTTAGCACATTTAGCTCTTTCTTGTATACTGATGTACATTGTGGATTGAGACATAGAGGTTTACATTTATAGAAAATTCTAGATAGTGCCCTTTATATTACAGCTTATACGTATTCGAGTCAGACCAGAGTCTGGTCGAATGCGTAGCTGGCGTGTCACGTATTCCTGGTCCTACGTATTTTGGGACTGGAGCGTGACATGTTTTTGTGGTGGCCCATACAGGTCCGATTTAAATCGTCTTGGTTACCTGACTGTGCCAAGCGAGCCTGCAAATTAGGAATAGATGTTATGATTGTTGAATAGGATCTCAATCCATAATCGATTTTAAAACTCCTTGTATGTGATTATCGCCCTTGGACTTCCACTTTGCATTCGTTCAATCTTCGTCAATATCGCTATCCTTGTTTCTCGTCCCCTATTGTTCGGGGAGACGAATGCTTGTGACTGATGATTTCCCTCCAGAATAAGATCGAAGACCAGACGACAGGAGACAGAATTCGTATACCTTTCTCAGAAAAGATTGTTACCTTATCAGGATAGATTGGTGGGTTCTTTGGATTCTAGAACTAGTGTGAAAGGTTGGCATGAGAGTTGGACCTAGTAGTACCCTACCCATACTTGGGGTAGCAGTGATCTTGGAAGTACTAAGAGCTGGAAGGATTGTTGATCATGACCTAGAATAATTTAGGGAAATGCATAGCCTGATGATGGAAACTAGTGGTTGCATATGATAGCAATGCTAGGAACGATGATTATGAGCTAGAGGAGATAAAATTTCAGGCTCTCACTTGGAAGATAATAATCTGATTCCAGGAATTCTAGTGTGGGCTTGAGGAATACCATTAACGTACTATGTGACTTGGAGAGATAAATGATAAGGGAAGAAATTTGAAGAATACAAATGTAGGAATAAATTTAAGGAGAAAAGAAATTATATATTAGGCAAGGAATATTTTCTCTCTTGAGGATTGATGTTGGAAACAGAACGGGAGAAATTATTTTGAGGTTTAGTCTATACTATGACCTTATCCTAGACATGGATTGATTGAGCTAATACCACGCGACGCGAGATTGTCGACGTGATTACATTATTTAGGACCACCAGATTACCCTGAGTTTGAGCTACTTCTGGGAGCCCGGGAGCAGGGTGCCCATCTACCTTAGAGGCACACATTGCAGAAGGGGAACCAGTGTACCCCGCATTATACCAGAGTTTGAAGATGTCTTTCCAGATAATCTTTTAGGCTTGCCACCTGACAGAGAGATAGAGTTTGCTATAAAGTTGACTCCAAGAGCCGAGCCGGATATTTTCCTGTCTTCAGACTAGCACCGATAGAGTTGGTTAAGTTGAAGGTCCATAGTAGAGGATCTCTTAGACAAGAGTTTCAGTCGGGCTAGTGTTTCTCCATGGGGAGTACCCATCATATTGTACCGAAGAAGGACGGGATGGTACGTTGCGTATCGATTACAGGGCGTTAAGTGCTGTAACGATAAGGAACAAGTACCCTATGCTACGCAACGATGATTTACTTGATTAGCTTAGCAGCGTATTTTGTATTCACAGAGATCGATCTCAGATCCGGTTATCATCAGATCAAGGTACGGAAAGAGGACATCTAGAAGACGGCCTTTCGGACAAAGTATGGCCACTATGAGTTTTTAGTCATGCCGTTTGGTTTAACCAACACGCCAGCAGTATTCATGTGTTTGATGAACAATGTCTCCCACCAGTACTTAGATAAGTTCGTGGTGGTATTTATAGACGATATCTTGATATATTCCAAGAGCTAGGAGGAGCATGAGAGACATCTCAGGATCGTGTTGGAGACGCTGAGACATGAGAGGCTGTACGCCAAACTCAGCAAATGTGAGTTCTGCTGGGATGGAGTACCATTTCTGGGGCACATAATCACCGGAGATGGACTATCAGTTGACCCAGAGAAGATAGCTGCAGTAGAGACCTGGCCTACCCCTACATCAGTTACGGAGGTTAGGAGCTTCCTCGGACTTGCCGGATATTATCGGAGGTTCGTGGAAACCTTTTCGAGGATAGCTGCGCCTATGACGCGACTGACGCGTAAAGGCGAAGAGTTTATCTGGACCGACGAGTGTCAGGCGGCTTTCGATGAGCTAAAGAAGCATCTGACATCAGCACCGATTTTGACACTACCTTCAGGATCAGGAGGATTTGTAGTGTACAGTGATGCGTCAGGGAGCGGATTGGGATGTGTACTGATGGAACACGGCAAGGTGATAGCCTACGCATCGAGACAGCTGAGAGTTCATGAGAAAAACTATCCGACGCACGACTTGGAGCTAGCTGCGGTAATATTTGCACTAAAGTTGTGGAGACATTACCTATATGGTGAGCGTGTTAAGATTTATACAGATCATAAAAGCCTGAAGTACGTCTACACGCAGAAGGAGCTCAACATGAGGCAGATACGTTGGCTAGAGTTGATGACAGATTATGACATTGAGTTACAGTACCACCCTGGCAAGGTGAATATCGTAGCAGATGCCTTAAGCAGGAAGCCCATGGCATACTTTCTGACGACGCAGCGACAGTTGCTAGAGGATCTCCAAGAGCTTGGGATAGAGATCGTATTGTCAGGCATGGATGGACAGATGGCCAGTCTTGAGGTTCAGTCTACTTTGATTGAGAGGATCAAGGCAGCATTGCCTACAGATGCGAGATTTTGATGTCTGCGAGAGAGAACAGAAGCAGGCATGCAGACGGGACTCAGGATTCATGAAGACGGAACGTTGAGGTGCGGAGATCGCCTATATGTTCCGAGTAGCGAGCTACGCCAAGAGTTGATGACCGAGGCTCATAGCTCGATTTATTCCATTCATCCCGGGGGTACGAAGATGTACCGAGACTTGAGACAGCATTTCTGGTGGCATGGGATGAAGAGGGAAATTGCAAGATTTGTGGCGAAGTGTTAGTTTGTCAGCAAGTCAAGACTGAACATCAGAGGACTGCAGGATTATTGCAGCCACTTTCCATTCCCGAGTGGAAGTGGGAACACATTACCATGGACTTCGTCACAGGATTCCCGAGGAGCCCTAGCGGGAAGGATGCAGTTTGGGTTGTCGTAGACAGACTCACCAAGTCTGTACATTTCTTGCCCTTCAGAGTTGGGCAATCCACAGAGATACTAGCTGACATGTATATGAGGTAGATAGTACGATTATATGGAGTGCCTGTCAGCATCGTATCGGATCGTGATTCCAGATTCACGTCATATTTTTGGCGGAGTATGCAGGAGAGCTTAGGAACTCGACTCAAGTTCAGCATTGTGTATCATCCACAGACTGATGGACAGTCAGTGCGCACGATATAGATATTAGAGGATATGTTGAGGGCGTGCATGATTGATTTTGGAGGATCTTGGGAGGACCATCTCCATTTAGTGGAATTCTCCTACAATAACAGTTACCAGGCCAGCATACAGATGGCACCTTATGAGACACTGTACGGTAGGAAATGCAGGTCGCCAGTTTGTTGGAGTGACATAGGAGAGCATCAGATACTGGGTCCAGAGTTGGTAACACAGACAGTGGAGAAGGTCAAGCAGATTCAGAGCCACCTGCGCGCAGCACAGGACAGACAGAAATACTGGGCAGATGCGCACCGCAGACCATTGGAGTTCAAGGAGGGTGACCATGTATTTTTGAGGATATCGCCTACCCGTGGTACCATCAGATTCGGAGGTAGAGGCAAGCTGAGTCTGAGGTACATCGGACCTTTTGATATTCTGGAACGAGTTGGCGAAGTGGCTTACCGTCTTGCATTACCTTCATCATTAGAGGGAGTACATGACGTATTTCACGTATCGCAGCTGAGGAGATATGTCGCAGACCCTAGCCACGTGCTTGATCATTCGGAGATTACAGTCGGGCCTAGTCTGTCTTACCTAGAGCAGCCAGTTGAGATCCTCGATCGCAACGAGAAGACTTTGAGAGGGCAGACGATTCGACTGGTCAGAGTGGCATGGAAGCACCATTCACCAGGCGAGTCTACTTGGGAGCGCGAGGATTCTATTCGGCAGCGGTTTCCGTACTTATTTGAGGAGCAAGGTACGAATTTACGTACGACAATTAATTACTAATTGTTTTAAAATTCTGTTAGATATTATCGTGCTTTACTTTTAATTTCGGGGACGAAATTTTTCTAAGTTGGAAAGAATGTAAACCCCCTCGATTTATTCTGTAGATAGTTAGAGTGGTTTTGGAAAATTTTGATAGCAGATGTTGAGGTTTAGCGTAGAGATAATTTATCTGGAATTTAATTCAATTTATTTAAACCCTTGGCGTGCCCCATCATTTTCTGATTTTTTGGAGCCCAATATCAGCCCATAGATTTCGTTCATTTTTGTACTTCTGACCTGACCCACCAAATTAGGCATTGGACTTTTCCGTCTTTTAAAATTAATTGTTGTGTGCTCTAAATTAATTGCGCAACATTCTGAAATCGTAACCCATATTTAATTTTGTGTCGGACACTTGTGTCGTTACCCTAAATTTTGGGATACCAACTTAACCCGTTGAGCCGGACCAACTAAAGGGTCCAAGACTGACTCCAAGTCCCCACCATTTTTGGCCTTTGCGTCATTTCCGAATTTTGACCCCAAGTGCCCCAATTAAATTAAATTCGCGGGACGCTTTGTTTCTATTTAAATCAGAGATACTGACTTTGTAAATCTCATTTCAATCCTTAAATTAATCCAAATGTCTTCCTAATTAAACCCGTGCCTAACGTACAATCCCCCCCTCACCATGGAAATTTCCAAATATATTTTTCTTCGCAATTTTTGTGTCATTTAATGTGTCCATGCAATTTTTCGAATTTACGGGGCTAAGTTACAATTATTGAATTGTGTGGCATCATCCTATTTGACATGAACAATTGAGAGGGTCCCAAAACAGGGTCCCAATCTCACCCACTCATTCACCCTCATGAAGAAATCATCTCCTCTTCATGTTTAATCCCATCCATCCATTTTTAAATGGATTGATCCCAACCACCCATCTACTCCACACACTCCCCTATAAAGTAGCTCCTACACCCCACCCTCAACCAAAACCTACCGGCCCTAATCCCAAAAATCTCTCTCTCTCCTACTCCATTTAATTTCTTCATGCAAAGAAAACTCCAAGCTTCTTCTTCTTCCTCCTTCATTTTTCTTCTTCTTCTTCCTTAGCTTCCTCTCCCTCTTAGAGATCCCAGACCAGCCTTGCTCCAGCCCGATTCCGGCCGTTGGCCCCCACCGCGTCTGACCCTGCGCCCGCTCCGGCCCGCTGCGAGCATCCCCGACCGCAGTCAGCCCGCTCCGGCCCGCTGCGAGCGTCCCCGACCGCAGTCAGCCCGCTCCGGCCCGCTGTGAGCGTCCCCGACCGCAGTCAGCCCGCTCCGGCCCGCTATGAGCATTCCCCGCCGGCGTTTCACTGCAGCCCATCTCTTCTCCGCCGGCGTTTCACTGCAGTGCATTCCCCGCCGCACGCTGAGCAGTTGTCCCCGCCGTCGCTGTACAGCTCCGGTCGACGCTGCTGTGCAGAGTCTGAGTCGACCCCCGCGGCCTGTGCTCCTTCGACGGTGCCACTCCGGCCTCCTCCCGGCCCGGTTACACTAGTTCACCACCACCAACGTCACCACCCTCGGCCACCTTCTCCGGCCATACACCGGCGTTGCGTCGTTAAGGTCGTTTCTCCTCTCTCTTGTGTTTTAATTCCAGAAATTTATATCATTGGTTAAATAGGATTTAAATCAATCAAAGATGGGTGAATACTAGCTAGGTTTGTAGTTTAATAGTGTGGATGTTTATGGTTAGGGAGAAGAATACTTAATATGGGATTAGGGATAAGTATAGATGATTATTAATTGTCTTGTGTTGATGTTTATTCTTGCTATGCTAGATAGGGTTGTTGGATTACTTATGAGGGTGGCTAGTGTATAGTGGTAAATGAAATATATGGTTGTGGAATATATATATATGTTATGAACTGAAGTTATATATGAGCATGAAAGAGGCCTATGTTAACAATGATTAAATTGTTTTAGAGTCTAAGTAGCTTAGTGTTGTGACCTTGTAACTTACGTATTATGGAGTTGGATTGGGATATGATACTTGGGTGGAAAAAATTAGGGTTGGCTTTTACATAAATTATCAAGATTAAAAATATGTGCTCGAGGAGAATAGAGTTATGACCTTGGATCCAACTAATCGGAAAGTATCGTACATGGTGAAAATGTTAGTTTATTTTCGGAGAATTAAAATCGAGGAGAGTGTACCATTGATTAGATGATTTAACCATTTTACCGATAGTCAACTGTAGTCAACCCCCTAGTGACTTGTCCCTGTGAGTCGTATTTGAGACTGAGTTTAGGCGTAGATGTGTATAGCACAACTGTCTGTCATAATTCTGGTTTGTATCTCATCTCTAGGTATTGCGGGACCTGAGGACTTGGACGCGATACCAGATCCCCGTCATCAGCAGCCGCACGCAGGCAAGTGTACCTTACCACCCTGTATTTCAGTTTACAGATATTGTTGCTCTTTATGTACTTGTGCGCGTATTTATGTTGATGTTCGATACTCCTTGTCCGGTTCACAACCGGGTGTTGACATTCGACTTAATGTCTTAGAATAATTACTAGATGCTTCATAGCACCTCGATGCACGTACCTGAGTACATCGATACCCCAGGACACACTCATACACTGTGATCGTGCCAGATTCATGTATCCTGATACTAATATCATGACCAGAGACTGGGACGACCTTAGGGTCGCGTCTGTTGAGTTAAATTTCTTGTGTCGAGACTGTAGATAGAGGTTCAGGTTCAACGCACAATCGTTGACCGCTTGGGAAGGGGAAGACAGTTACTAGACGTTTGGGCTACTCTGCACGCGCTTATATATATGTAGTATTTTGTAGTGATACCTGTATCTAGTATAGCTGTTTCACCCGTGTGACTCTTTGCCCGGAGCTGCGGTAAGTGCCATGTGTTTTCGTGTCCGGAGCTACGGTTTTACTTTGGACGGCCCACGCGTCGAACGTTGTCTTTAAACTGTGTCACACTTGTTTGGTTAGGTTAGAGTACCCTGTTGTGTACTTGTACTTTCTGTTTACTTGGCATTGTTATATTTCTGTACCTTGTTACGTCCCTCTGAGGACTTGGTTCCCTGCCAGTTTTGCAGCATAGATGATTACGGAGCATTTGGAGTTGCTGTTGGAGTTGCATGTCATGCGGGCATGGTACCAGGTACTCATATTATATCTACCGGCATTATGGTTATTTTATATTGATTATTCATCTGTTGTTGTAGCCTAGATTTGTAGACTCATACTTCTTCTCGAGTCTATTCGAGTTAGTATGTTATTGGGCGGCCGGCCTTAGCACATTTAGCTCTTTCTTGTATACTGATGTACATTATGGATTGAGACATAGAGGTTTACATTTATAGAAAATTCTAGATAGTGCCCTTTATATTACAGCTTATACGTATTCGAGTCAGACCAGAGTCTGGTCGAATGCGTAGCTGGCGTGTCACGTATTCCTGGTCCTACGTATTTTGGGACTGGGGCGTGACATCTATTCTGGAATCACCTACTGGCATCACCTCGTGACTCACTACAGGTATCACTCATATTTCTGGCTGGACTCATACTTAATTTACGTGTCGGGTCTTGGATTCACTTGTACTAGTTGGGGTAAAAAAATACTCGAGTAGACATGTAAATATTTTCAACTGGAATCACTGGAATCACTAGAATCACCTTCTCGTGTCTAATTCGGAATGATAGCAGCCGCACATCCAGTGTGCGGTGAGCCGTACTTACCCCTAGCCGTTTACATGTTGAAACAGGTATTTCGAAGACACGAGGTTATTCTTTATAGTCTGGACTCACTTGCATTTCTTGCTGGTCTCACTTATACTTTCTGGACTTGACTCATTACATGTATTCTTGCTGGACTCACTACACGTTCTTGTGCACATACTTGCTCTTAATTTAGATTTCTTGTATCTTGTCGTCATTACTATCTTGCTTCTGATATTCATGTATCTTTACCTTTATGCACCAGTGATACATATATATTTCCTTGTTTCATAATTTATTTCCTTCACCTTGCTACTTGCTACAACTGCTTTATAGTTTTTATCATTTAACTGGAACTGCTGTTAGAGGTGTACTTGCTCCAATCCTGACTGGATATATTTTTCAGAGGATCCGGAGGATTGGTGTCCGATGTTTTATGGACCTCAGCATGTCGATGGTGCAGACAGGGACCCCCTAGTTCAGGAATAATTTTCGGGTTGGTAGCCGGGATCACTAGGACCTCAGTTGTTGTTTTTATTAGCTTTTGGTACCAGATTTGTTCCCGGTTTTGGATTGAGACCTTGTATTATATTTGATTCAGGATGATGTTATATTTTTATTATTGTTGTTGTGGTTGCTTTAGTAGCAGTTGTTGTAGACTTTGTAGTTGTTAGTCTTCTTTGTTATCTTATCGTGCTTAGATTCTTGATTGAGTACTTGTGTTATCATTATCATATTGCTCCTCCGTTTGGAGTTGAGATCTTGACAGGTACTTATATATTATTGTGTGAGATTATTAGCTAGATAGTAGACCTAGACAGCGTTCTACCGCCGATGTTGCGACGTAGGCTGGACGTACCCACGTCTCATGCCCAATTTTTTGGGTGCGGGTCGTGACAAAATCTCACTTGCCAAGACTCAGAATGGGTGATTGATTCTAGTGCCTCCTACCATGCTACTCCCCGGAAGGAGTACTTCACTTCGCTTCGTGAAAGTAACCTTGGAATGGTAAAAATGGGTAACAAAAACTCTTCTCAAATTTTTGATATTGAAAATATTTGTGTTACCACTAACCTTGGAACAAAGATGGTTCTAAAAGATGTTAGATTTGTGCCCGATCTTCGTCTTAATCTTCTCTCCACTGGCAAGCTTGATGAAGAATGATACACAAGCAGCTTTGATAAAGGATGCTGGAAGCTTACCAAAGGATCACTTGTACTGACGAGAGGAAAGACGTGTTGCACTCTCTACAAGACTCGGTTTCACATAGAGAATAATGAACTTGGAACAGTGGAAGATACCTCTATGGATTTGTGGCACAAGCGGCTTGGCCTCATGAGCGAGAAAGGACTACAAACTCTCGCAAGGCGACAACTACTTCCATCCATACAAGGTACAACACTATCCCATTGTGATCATTTCTTAATTGGAAACAACACCGGGTAGCTTTTGTTAAAAATTATAACAAAAAAGAAACCAGCATATTGGACTTATTCGGATGTGTGCGAACCCATAAATATAAAAATCTTTATTGGTGCCTCCTACTTTGTGACCTTCATAGATGATGCATCTAGAAAGGTGTGGGTGTATGTCATAAAAGCCAAATATCAAGTCTTTGAAGTTTTCAAAGACTTTCATACCAAAGTAGAAAGAAAAACTGAAAAGCTCTTGAAGTATATTCACACGGATAATGGTGGTGAGTATACTTCAAGGATGTTTGAAGATTATTGTTCTAAATATGGTATTAGACACCAAAAGACTGTCCCACATACACAACAACATAATGGGGTTGCAGAAAGAATGAACCGCACAATTCTGGAAATGATAAGAAGTATGCTATCCTTAGCAAAATTATCAAAAATATTTTGGGAAGAGGCAGTACGAACAGCCTGCTACTTGATAAACTTGTCCCCCTCAGTTCCTTTGGATGGAGATATTCCTGAAAGGGTTTGGAGTGAAAATGATATTTTTTATTCCCACTTGCGTGTATTCGGGTGCAAGGCATTTGTGCATGTACCTAAGGAGAAAAGAACAAAACTTGATGACAAAGTCATTCCATGCATCTTCTTAGGATATGAAAATGATGAATTTGGATATAGGTTATGGGATCCTATAAACAAGAAAATTGTAAGGAGCATGGATATTGTATTTTGTGAAGATAAAGAAATATTTTCTCCTGTAAAGAAATATTTTCTCCTGTTGTGAAGATGTCTTCTATTCGCGTTATTCTTGGTCTTATTGTTTCCCAAGATCTTGAAGTTGAGCATTTAGATGTGAAGACTGCATTTCTCCATGGTGATTTGGTGGAAGAAATGTATATGGAGCAGCTAGAGGGTTTCAAGGTAAAGGACAAGGAACACTTGGTTTGCAAATTGAAGAAGAGCTTGTATGGGCTCAAGCAGGCACCACAACAGTGGTATAAAATATTTGATTCTTTTATGCTTGACCATGGGTACAAAAGAACATCTGCAGATCATTTTATTTATGTCCAGAAGTTCTCTGATGATTATTTTATTATTCTCTCTCTATATGTTGATTATATGCTTGTTGTTGGAAAAGATATGTCCAAGATTGGCAGGTTGAAGAAAGAGTTAAGTAAGTCCTTTGATATGAAGGACTTAGGAGCAGAACAAGATATATTGGGAATGAATATCTCCCGGGACAGAAGTGCGAGAAAGTTGTGGCTATCACAAGAAATATACATTGAACGTGTTCTGGAGAGATTCAATATGGTGAACTCTAAGCTAGTCAGCACACCGCTAGCAGCTCATTTTAAGCTAAGTGCATAACAAAGTCCTTTAAGTGAGAAGAAGAAAGAGGAGATGAAGAGCATTCCATTTGCCTCGGTCGTCAAAAGTTTGATGTACTCAATGGTTTGTACAAGATCCGACATAGCACATGCAGTTGGAGTGGTAAATTATTTTCTTGCCAATCCTGGTAAAGCACATTGGGAAGCAGTAAAGTGGATCCTAAGATATCTTAGAGGAACCTCTAAATATTCTTTATGTTTTGGAGATAAAAAACCTATCTTGGAAGGTTACACTGATTCTGACATGGCAGGTGACTTGGACAAGAGAAAGTCCACATCAGGATACTTGTTTACCTTTGCAGGAGGAGCCGTATCATGGTAATCAAAGATGCAAAAGTGTATCGCTCTATCCACCACAAAAGCTGAATATATTGCTGCTACAGAAGCCAACAAAGAGCTCTTATGGATGAACAATTTCCTAAAGGAGTTGTCTCTCAAGCAAGAGAAGTACACTCTATATTGTGACAGTCAAAGCGCCATTGACTTAAGTGAAAATGCTAACTATCACTCAAGGACAAAGCACATCGATGTACGTCATCACTGGATCTGAGATGCTTTGGAGAATCGCTTGATGCATATTAAGAAGATTGATACAAGAAAAAATTCGTCCGACATGATGACGAAACCTCTACCAAAAGAGAACCATAACTTCTGCCGTAGGAAGGCAGGTATGACTATTGTTTGAGAACTTTCTCCTCATGAGAATGGAGGAGAAGGTTGATGGGAATGGGGTCCATCTCCATAATGAATAAACATGGATTTGATCCATGGAAATCGGTCACCCTTGGTTGGGTTCGGCCAAGTACTTAACCATTTTTTCTGGGTACAGTTTCTGTGACAAGATTCAGTTTTGGGAGGCTATTTCGAATCTGTTGCAATCATTATTTGGCTCGGTCTTCAAAACAAAAGTTGTTGAGAAAATTTTTCTCTTTCATCCAGGCTTTGAACCAGATCATTTGGAGGTGTATTGAAGAAGTTATGACCATCTGAAGTAGCATATCTATTCATATTCTGTATGCATTCAGCTTGCATGTAACATTGATGATAGATGAACGAATCTTGGAAGAAGGAACGAATATTACCTTTGGACTTCTCCATGCAACGAATATGATGTAACCAAGAGGCATATCTTTCTTATAAATAGAGGGAAGATGGTGAAGGTTAAAAAAAATAACAAGTAACAAGAAGAACAATACACAACTTGTAATCATCACACTTGTAATCCACCTCAAGTGAGTTTATGAGAGAAAGTTATCCTCAAGTTAAGTTATACCAACTTGAGAGAATGTCCTTGTAATCTTTCATTTGATTATAGTAAAAACAGAAAAGAAAGGACGGACGGAGGACGTAGACTCAAATTGGGCTGAATCTCGGTAAATCTTGTATGTGTTCTCTCTTAATTTCTCTTCTCTTCTATTTTGTTTTATCTCATCACAAAGACGAAACTTGTTTTTTCCAACAAATAATTGTATCATATAAAATGGTATCGTTAACTTTAACTAGAAGTAAAAATATATAAAAGAATGAGTACAAAAAATAAGATAAATAATTTATTTTTTCTCGAGATCAATTTGAATGTTGCTACTTCTCTTTTAGAATAAGTACACCCTTCAACTATTGTGATATGGATTCAAACCCACAACCTCCCAACTCATCTCATCTCTTCTCCTCTCCTCCCTTACATCAAAAGAGTGAACCACTTGATTGTCTAATCTTTTGGTGGAATATCTTATTTTTGATAGTTAGGGTTTAGTGTGTTTATAGCTCCTCTTCTTATAAAAACTAGTCACATACATCTACAAAAAAAAAACTATAATATTATTAAAAAATTAAATACAAATGTAAATTATATTAAAATATTTTAAATTTAAATTTAATATATTATAATTAGTATTTGTTATAGATATATTTTTAGAATTTTTTATATATGTTTAATTAGATAATATCATGTACTTACTTTAAATAAATTTAAATATTTAATATATTTTAGAATTTGTTATATGTTAATGTAGTTATAAGTATTTTCATTAACTACGTGAAAAATATGGATAGTTAAAAAATATTTAATTTTTTTTATCAATTAGTTAGATGACATACATACGGAGAAAAAATTTTGTATTCTAAAAGGTAATTTTGTTCAGATTAGTCAACATCACGCTATTTTGAGAAAGCATGTCCTGGTATGGGTGAGCATTATCCAGTTTTGGACCGTAAATCGAAATTCGATTCGGTTTGAAAAAAAGGATTCGGTTTCAATTTTGAAAATATTAAATTTTTTTATTCGATTTTTTGTTTCGGTCCAAAATTGAATAAGACATTCAATTATATAAATACCCTCAATTCTATACATATTTTGTGATAAAAATTTGTATATTTTGAAAACAACAATTCTATGTATGTGTTTTGAAGCCAGTTTTTTGTAATTTAACAACTCCAAATTTTGACGAATTATAATAAATGTGTGTATAAAAATTATAATTTTTAATATAATTTAACCACGATTTCATCTTTTGACCTTGCCCATTAAATAATATAAATATTCCAATCGAACAAACCGAATAAACTAAATCGTTATTCGGTTCGGTTCGATTTCGGTTTTGCTTAATTTCGGTTCAGTTTCGGTTTTGAATTTTTAGAATTTCGATCTATTTTGTTTTTGACGACTCAATTGTGTTATCTCTCGAGACTGGACATTGAAGTGAAGGCGACCGGTAGGGAGGAAGACCTTGCCAGGAGGCGACTGACTGTCTCGTAGCGAGTTGACTATTTCGATTCGGTTGAAACTAAATAAACCAAACGCCCGGAGGCCAAGTCCCACAAAAGAAAACAAGTGGATCCATCGAAATTCCTCAACTGGAATCAGTTAAGAATATTTTCAACCAATCCGTTGTAGTCTAGTTGGTTAGGATACTCGGCTCTCACCCGAGAGACCCGGGTTCAAGTCCCGGCAACGGAAGTCTTTTTGTTGTCATGTTATCATTTATTGTCAAAATATTTATTCTCGCGTAATATACCCTTTACTAATTATCACATAATCAAATGGTAGCTTTTCAATCTAATACTACAGAAACAAACAGATAATTATTTCATACACATATAAATGTTGAAACTTTCTTTTTGATATGTCCGATGATACATACGAAATTTTGGACACGCTGTATTATATGACATTTGGGTCCACTGTCCTCCACCTTCTTCTGCTGTTTGATTCTGAGACTGTCCATCTAGTCAGGAAGGCTATACATCTTCTCACGAGCCACAAGAGCCAGCTAAGTTCGGTAATAAAATGTTGAAACTTGATCGTGGATGTTTTTGTTATAAAAATATCCTTATTTATATTTAAAAGTATATATGCGGGTGCGTTGTAGATATTTTATAGATTATTATTATTATTATTTTTAGGAAGACTAAAAAATAGCTAGAGTAATTATTTTAATTTTAAGACTACTTAGACAGACTAAAAGATATTTGCCTTCACCAAACTTGAGTGACCATTGTGGTTACCAGAAAAAAGTATAAGATTTTGGATAGGTGGCGGAAGATTGATGAATCGAGCCACGAGGACATATCCATTTATTTGGTGGGAGTTGGGACCAGCGGTCCCAAAAGACATGCAACGCAGTGTGCACAAAGTCTCAAACATTACATCGGACATCTCAAAAAAAAAGATATTTGCCTTCATTATTTTAAATTTATTATTATATTAAACATTAGAAAGACCTAAAGATAACTCCAGTAATTACCTAGTTCAGTGTTCTAAATTTCGGCCTAGGCGGTTGTCGGTCTCACCGGCAACCACCTAGGGGACGGATCTAGGTGGAAAATGTTAGCCCAATGATCTAACTATATTTTTGAATATGGTTAATCTATTTTATTTAACATTATGACATTACTAATATTCATGCTATCACTACTTTTAATACTTAAACTTAGCATAGTCCAAATATGCATTAAATGTTATCATACTTGGTACTATGTATATTGCTTTGTTTGCCTAACTTTTATTTGCAGAAAAATAATAAGCAAGTTTAAACATGGACATATGCAATGAAGAAATCATGATGTGCCAAATACGACGTCATCCCACAAATTTTTTCTGAACCGCCTACGACATCTCTAGAGCCACGCACTCGAAGGTTTCGCTGTCCGGTCAGCGGACGGGGTCTAGAGGGCAGCTCCCCCCGTGGGGTTCAGGAGAGAAGTCCCCAAAAGGTATTCAGATTTCACAATCTGGGTATCTAAGGACAACTGCCGTCAAGAAAAAAAAAGCAATCATCTATCAAGGGAAGAACCAAGCTATGCCATCATCGTTTTCAGACTCTGAAGAAGCCTGCACCTGCCATAATATGTCTAGAGTTTATAATAAGTATTAGGAATTATTGTAAACACAAGTAATGGATGACAAAATTGAAAGCTACGATCAAAAATAACTCAGGATCATTTTTGGCCTAAAAATTGGCATACCGACGGTATACTGGAGTATACCGACGATATACCGATTTTATATAAATGTTGTTCTCTGTCGTTTGGACCGACATACCGACGGTATACTGATCTATACCGACGATATACCGGTTCATTACAGTTGGCAATCCAACGGTCGGATTATGTGCATTAAATGATCCCAACGGTCATATTTATAGCCGATGATACTATAGACCGGTATACCAACGGTATACTGTAGTATACCGGCGGTATACCGTATGCAGACTGAAAGTTGTATTTTTGTTTTTTCTTTGTGTTGGCCTATATAAAGCCTTAAACCCCTTCTTTCAAGGTTGATCCATTTGAGCCTAAAATTTTTAATCTACCTAAGGCCATCCATAAACACTCCACCAAAGCTTTTATTTGCCTATCCACAAATTTTGGTAGAGTGTTCTTGAGTTGTAAATGTTAGATCTTTATATTTGTTGTAAGAAGATCAAAATCATCTTGTAAGAGGTTGAAGTATATAAGACTTCGGATCTGTCACGACCCGCACCCAAAAATCGGACATGAGTCGTGGGTACGTCCAGCCTACGCCGCAGCATCGGCGGTAGAATGCTGTCTAGGTCTACTACCTAACTAACAATCTCACACAACAATATAAGTACCTGCCAAGATCTCAACTCCAAACGGAGGAACAATATGATAAAGATAACACAAGTACTCAATCACGATCTAAGCACGATAAGATAACAAGGAAGTCTAACAACTACAAAGTCTAAACAACAACTACTACTAAAAAACAATAATAATAATAATAACAACAATATATCCTGAATCAAATACAATACAAAGTCTCAAACCAAAGCCGGGGACAAATCAGGTACCAAAAGATAATAAATACAACTGAGGTCCTAGTGATCCCGACTACCAACCCGAAAATCACTCCTGAACTAGGGGGTCCCTGTCTGCACCATCGACAGGCTGCGGTCCATAAAACGTCGGACACCAATCTTCCGGATCCTCTGAAAAATATATCCAGTCAGGATTGGAGCAAGTACACCTCTAACAGCAGTTCCAGTTAAATGATAAAAACTATAAAACAGTTGTAGCAAGTAGCACAAGGTGAAGGAAATGAAGTATGAACAAGAAAAAATATATATATATACCTGTCAACTGGTGCATAAAGGTAAAGGTGCATGAAAATCAGAAGCAAGATAATAATGACTGCAGGATACAAAATATCTAAACTAAGAGCAAGTGTGTGCACAATAACGTGAAGTGAGTCCAGCAAGAGTAAATATAATGAGTCCAGTCCAGAAAGTATAAGTGAGACCAGTCAAGAAATGTAAGTGAGTCCAGACTAGAAAGAATGAACTCGTATCTCTGAAATACCTGTTTTGACATGTAAATGGCTAGGGATAAGTACGGCTCGCCGCACACTGGGTGTGCGGATGCTATCATTCCAGATTAGACCAGAGGTAGTGATTCCAGTGATTCCAGATTTGGGAATATTTACATGTTTACTCGAGTATTTCTCCGCCCCGACTAGTACAAGTGAATCCAAGACCCGACACGTAAATCAAGTATGAGTCCAGCCAGAAACATGAATGATGCCTGTAGTGAGTCCTGATGTGATGTCAGTAGGTGATTCCAGAATTAGAGGCTAGAAACATGAAATATACGTGTCGCAAGTGAATGAATCCATAAATACTAGTCAGTGTCGTGCCAGAAAATTAGATAATACTATACTAGAAGCTGAATCGTAATAATCATCAGATAATAAAAACTATCAGAGAATGTACTCGCCTGACGTCCTGAGCAACTGGCGAGGATCAAGGTCCGAACTGGCGTCGCAGTGATCTATTACGAAAAGTAAGGTTAAACGGGGTTCTGAAGAGCTAAACAGATATAAAATAACTAAAAATAAGCTTCTATGGTTGTTCTAGGTCAAACGGGTCAAACCGGTAAAATCTGGATCAAAAAGTCAATCCGGGGTCCAAAAAGTCAAAACTAGGTCAAATGTTGATTTGGCGGTAAACTGGGACAACTACGGTCAACTCTAGGTCAAACTATGGTGCCCCTAAAATTCTAGATCAAAACTAGCTCATTAAGCTAGTAAACCCACAAACTCGCCTCCTTGAAATACCGGGATACCCTCGGTATCCGATATCTCAACATACGCGATATACCCCTCCTATACCCTCTAATATATATCCTAGCACGTGTATATATATATATATATATATATATATATATATATATATATATATATATATATATATATATATATATATATATATATATAACCAACTCTAACCTCATTCCTAGACAAAAATTCAATACCTTGCCCCGATGCCCAATACCTTGAGTATCTCAAGGTATTGAGATACTTAAGCCATACCCCTCTCTAACACTAACTAACTAGCTAACTATCTATATATATACACTTATATATATATATATATATATATATATATATATATATATATATATATATATATATATATATATATATATAATCTAGTATTTAGGCTATACCCCGATATCTCATCTCCGATACCTCACTACCTTCAATACCTTGATATCTCAAGGTATTGAGATACCTTACCTTACCCTTTTCACCATCTAACCTATATTTATATACCTATCTATACTAGTATACTTATATCTACATATATATAAGTATATCTATATATATATATACAATGTATCTAGCTATATAGATATATGTATCCATATACATATCTATATATATACCTACATACATATATATATATATATATATATATATATATATATATATATATATATATATATATATATATATATATAAAGGGAAAGGGGGGGGGCTATTGCTAACTGTTGTTGCTGCTACTTCCAAGCTGCTGCTGCCAAGCTGCTGCTGTTCTTCTTTTTCCTCTTCTTCTCCTTCACTCTCTACCTCTCTATCTCACACTCTCTATCTCACTCTCTCCTCAATCTCTCTCACTCACTAACCTTCACACACACACACACACACACACACACACACACACATATATATATATATATATATATATATATATATATATATATATACACACACACACACACACACACATATATATATATATATATATA
>JAYESA010000020.1:43016405-43168905 GCA_036927795.1 Iris macrosiphon
CACCGATTTCGTCTACCGAAATTTAGAACATTGACTTAGTTGCCCCTTTTAACTTTAATGAATCATTTTTATTAGCAAATATATGCAATGGTAATTTTGGAACACAATTTTTTTCGGTGAAGCATAAGTTTTCCTATTATATAGTAGTATAGAAATATATGCAAATGGTATTTTTGGAAAAAAAAAAATCATGGTAAAGTCTAACTTTTCCTATTATATAGTAGTATAGATTTTCATTAAACTTAATATAAATAGTTAGGTAATTATGCATAGAAAAAGAATTAAGAATTTTTTGTTGTTTGTTCTTTCCAAGTAGTACAAAATTAAGAGATTTTGCTATTTTTAAGTAGCAAAAAAATAAAAGACTATTGTTAGATAATTATGCATAGAAAAAGAATTAAGAATTTTTTGTTGTTTGTTCTTTCCAAGTAGTACAAAATTAAAAATTTTTGCTATTTTTAAGTAGCAAAAAATATAAAAGACTATTGTTTGCTCTTTCCAAATAATATAAAATATATGCAAGATCTGTACATATATATACTAAGTGGAAAATAAATCCTAAACAAACAGTCTGTACTATAAAAAAAAGTATTATGTGCTATGTATAATGTTAGAAAGAAAATTACCCTAGTCATAGATTTATTAAGGTGTATTTCTCTTTTGTTCCGAGAGAAATACCCTTATTACTTTGTTGTGAATAAAGTTTATGCTGATTTCATTACACTGGTTTATAATTCTTAACTCGAGTTTCTTGATGCTAATTATTTCTAGAAAATCTCAATGATAATTGATAGCATGTGACAAGCTGGGTTTCAGATATGTTTCATGATTTGATTCATAATGAGAAATAGTGTTTCAGAGCATTCCAATCCTATTGTCTTTGTTTTGTGTGGATTTCTATGTGGCAAGAGCCACAAGATAATATTTTTTTTTTATATGACAAGATTATATTTACACAAGACAATGAGATAGAAAAGTATTCTCCAATGCAAAAGTATTTAGAAGACAATAAAAATTATTTTTTTCAACTTCCAAGACAACTTTTCTACTTCTTTCTTTTTTTATAAATATTTTTATTCATAATTGATGTTGTGGAAGTAAATCATTGTGAAATTCATTGTATAGATCTAGACAACCAATTTCACATTAACATGTCATTACCATGTCAACTTGACAATTTATTTTACATTTACATTGGAGAAGGAATTTTGAAATAAGAAGTTAGTGATTCTTATATGGCAACCATATTTTTCAAACTCAACAGAGTTGGAGATGCTCTCATACAACAACAATGCAGATGGGGTGATTTTATCCACACTGTAATCTCAAAAACAACAACAAAACATTTACCTCCTATTCAATGACGGATACAGAATTACAATCCACTGAAAGCAAAATCATAAGGGAGTTGGGGACAACGTCTCCAATTCTTTTGGGGATATAAATATATTATATTAAATAGTGCAATTTTTATATAATAACATATTATATCTCACAATTGTTCTCTATGAGTTTTTAGATTTTAAAAAATATTTTACAACATCATGTGTAATACTACTAATTAAGCAACTATTGTTTTCTTTCTAAAACCTCACATGAAACATACTTTCTAAACTATTACTAAAGCATTACATGAAGCATGTATTTGCTTTTAATTTTTTTTTTTCCACTAGAACCAGCCCTCAAGTGCAGTACATGTGGATCCACTAGTCTATACCACGTAGCTTGAACTATAAAGATTGTGAATTAATAATGTATTGAATTGGTGTATCCACGTGCGTTGTACATATATTTAATGCTAAGTATTATTTGTCAAGAATAATTTATTTTGAGTTTTTTATTTCATAATTATAAGTTTTTTTAAAATAAGATTGGTTGAGTATTTACTTATGACTTGGACGGATAAGAGGGAAGTCGGTTTAAGTTTTTATTTTAGATATTTTAATCTCCCGTAATTTTTAAAAAAGAAAGAAATTAGTTGAGTATTTATTTACAGTTTTAAATTATTTAATATTTCGTAAGTTTTTAAAAAATAAATAAGTTAGTTGAGTATTTACTTAAGATTTTAGATTTTTTTAATCTTTCATAAGTTAAAAAAAAAAATTTAAATTGGTTGAGTATTTACTTACGGTTTGGACGGATAAAAGGGAAGTTGGTTTAAGTTTTTATTTATCTCACGTAATTTTTTTTTAATTGATTGAGTATTTACTTATGAACATTGAAGGCCAAATGTTTCAATTTTGAGTCGATTTCAAACCGTATTATAAGATTGGAGATATATCATTCTATGTATAAAATTTAGAACATCTATAGAATTGCTATATAGGCATACTTCACACATGGAGGATACTAGTCTTTATTGTCAACATTGAAGGCCAAATGTTCATTGACTGCTTGTTATCAACTTCAACAAGCTCCATGCATGATTTATGTTCCTCTTATACTACTCAATAAGACTGTTCCTACTACTACTACAAAACAAACAAACAAACAAACAAAAAAAATTCTAGGTCCGCCACTGCTCTGCCGGTTTTTACTTTGTCAATTTCTTACATAGCTTTCATGTATTCCATAGCCAACATCATTTTACTTGGAGAAGACTTGGATGATGAAGTTTTTAGATATTTATGTAACTAGATAATTTTCTATAAAAAAGCTCAAAATATATAAATCATTTTCTATCATGTTCAAGATATCAAATTTTTGTTGAAGTAACGCGAATAATAACTTTTTTTTGTGTTAAAGTAGAAAAATAATGGTCCTTCAACCAAACAAGCGAAATAAAAATAAATTTTTTTTACTTTTGTACTTTACTTAGGATCTGCTTGGCAATTATGAAAATAGCGGTTATGAGGTATTTTTAGAGTACCGATTATGAACGATTATGAGAGGTCCAATTTTAAGTGATTTTAAGTAACGACTTTTAAACCAATCAAATTCATGCTTTGTAACGAACGATTTTGATTTTTTTTTACAAGAATAAATGAAATAAAATTAATAAAATCGTTCAAAATCCATCGATTTGGAGTATTTATAAAGCCACAAACAATTATATTACACCGATTAGAGATTTTTGAGCTGACCAAAACCAGTGTCTTATAAAAATTATCAAACAGAAATTTTCATAAACGGTCGGTTCAAAAATACTAAAAATATCATTAACAAGCATATCATTAGAGAATTTTTTTTTTTTGATATCAAAACTCTAATTTAGTGACTGTTGATATCTAAGTAAATTTTGTTTAGAAATCCTCCGATATAACACTTGAAGTGGTTTAAATATAAATTTTGACACGTGTGCATTCAAAAACAGCGAACCAAACAGCCCCCAAAGTGCACACCCAAATGCAAATTTGCTCGAAGAAAACATTGCACATTCATCCATTCCATTTCTCCCGTGTCCCCATACGGAAATATTAACAGTACAACGTCCCCGTCTTGTTCCAGTTTCAACGCTCCTCCCAATTTTTGATCAGACTCGTCTCTCTGTCATTTCTTAAATTCTTTAGGGTTTGATCTCGAAATCGAATTCGAATCAAGAACCATTATATTTTCTCACTCCATCCCCTAAAATTTTCTACAAATTGCATATTCAGCCCGAGGCATGCTTCTTTAGGACGAAAATAGGGGATTCGCGCATTCTGAAGCCCTCTCGAAGAAGTGGTCATGGCGAACATCCGCTCTTTTCTCTCGGGGTACGCCTCTCTTTCTTCTTCGTCGATTTATATATTTATTTTTTAAATCTACCATTTTCGTTTTGATGATCATCAGATGGTAGGATCTGCCGTGTCGTGTTATGTCGGACACGGCAACGACACTGCAAAGCATGCTAGGACACGCCAAAGTAGGTGCCATGTCCAAATATTGTGACATATTGACCCATGTCCGGTAGTCCACGATTTTGAAGGGTACAAGTACAGATTAGTACCGCCTAAGGACCCTATGTATATGGATACAAATTGGATTAGTATGAGAATGAGATTGAGGTTGCAGAAGCTTTTATCGTAAACAATTATTACTATTATTACTCTACAACCACAGCAACAAATTACAAAATTAACAAATAATTGCGCTCTAGAACAAAATTACCCAATAGTTGATTTGTCGGTGGATTGGCGATGCGATTCAGGCAAAGAGGATGAAGATCGTGGAGTCAATCTGTAACGACAGCGGAAGCCGGTTCAATATTAGATTGGATTGCGGGATCTGATTGCAACAACAAATAAGAATATGTCCTTGACGTGCTCATGTGAGGGAGAATAGGGAACAATGTCTGGAAGCAATATTTTGATGGTTAATAATCGGGGAGAAAGATGATGGAAATATAAATCAAGGTTTAATTTTTGGAAAACTATAATTTTATATTTCTCCATAAATCTTTATATCAAATACATGTTATTCATGGCTTTTATAAAGTTAAATACCCAAAATGTTACTTCCAATTACTCCAACCTATATATAGCCTAATATTTATTTAAATCAAATCCTAACGAACTAAATTTAACCTGTACTTGAGATGTCCCGACTCCCGCATCACCGAGAGTGCAACTTACCCCATCTATCATGAACCGAATCATACTCCTACGAAACAAGTGAAAGTAATGCAAACATGAGCTAGGAAGCACCTAGACGATACACGATACAATATGATACGAGATACACAATACATAAAGTTTGAAAATTTTAGGGGACAAATACATTGTGGGTACGTTCTTTATATATCTCACTTGTAGAAAATAAATTGCAATGGTGGCCCAGGTGAACTTTCCGGCACTGGGATGACAATCATTACAGTCAGATGTCTGCAGCTGGATCGGGATCGGGTAGAGGGAGAAGATGAGGAGACGAGAGAGAGTAAGGATCTCATGCATGATGATGGGTAAAAGAAGAGGAGTCGTTCTATGCGCAATGCTCATTTAATCGAATCAATCGATTTAGGGTTAACTTAGTTTTGCAAGTGGATTATGTAAACTGGTAGCGTAGTGGGTTTGCTTACTTTTTGTTCAAGGATACGTTCCAAAACATATCTACACGTATCCGATACGTATCCACAGATAAAAAATCAATTAAAATTTAGGATATACATAAAATGTATCATGGACGTATTCGGATGTTCGATACGTGTATCACGTATATGATACATCCGGTTATGGATTCATAGCTCATCTTTTAAGTATCCGTGTTTCCTAAGACATGAGGATGATGTTCCATGAATGTTTAGGGTGCTTATACCAATTGGAGGGCTTTTTATTTTTGGTTTTTGATAAAGATAGTTCCTTCTTAAGAATATTCCCTAAAATGATACTTTTGAAATTTCTTCCAAACTGCCATTCTTGTTTGAAATTGGCTCTTTGTAATGTGATTTCATTAGTGGAATCACATTTTCAGAACTAGACTTCAAAGTTCAAACATGGAATCAAGCTTTTTTAAAATGCGATGCACTAATGAAACGAAGTTTGTGTTTTCAAAATTCCTGTCGAAAAAGATATTATCTTGACATAAAACCTCTTTTTGATATTCTGAATTTCCCGAGCAACATTGCCACAGGCCATATACATCTTTTTTTCATTGAGGCCAGGTCTCGAATGCATGAGCTCTCCAATAACCTACACCATCCCCCACTGTTGGAACACCCTTGGTGGCCTCTGGCCACAGACATCCGTTTGCACATTACAAAAAGCTTGATCTGTTAACATCTGGTCCTCTGTTGGCCGTACATTCTTTCTAACCATAATTTGTAGTATATGAGGGCCCCACTTGGCATGACGGTAAGTTTGTCGCTTCATGGAGGATGTGGGTTCTAGTCTCTCAAAGAGACTCCATATATTAAGACTGCATACCATCCTCCCAGACCTTGCAATAAATGGGCCCTTGTGACACTGGATGCTCTTTTAGTGCCTTTATAAGTTTATAGATGGTTAGGATGAAGGCTATTCGTTTTGTATATATTAGGTGCATTGGCAAAATTAATTTCTTTCAACCAAGCAGGCATAGATGTCAACCATGACTTGCACGGACAAGCAATGGAGCATTTTAAATTTGAAAGATTGGCTAACTATGAGATCCTATTTATTTATTTATTTATTTATTAACTGTACATGTGAACCATGGTTAGATTTTACGTTTCAATTTTCCTTGTGCAGCCTAGCTCGCACGCGGAGTTCTTTATTACGGGGTGTTGGCAATGGTGCATCTTCAAGGTATAAATTGTAAATCCACCGACGTGTTCCCAAATTAATTTTCTATGATCCTTAGTCTTCCAGTGTAGCGAGTATTTTAGTTTGTTTTGGATGAATCTGCATTCCACATTGATTTGTTTCAACCTTTTTTGTCATACTTGCTGTGCGAATCTTTTTGAAGTATTTAGACATGCTTGTTTAATCTTAGTTAAGTTTGGAGATGGAGAGAAGGAGAAAAGAGAATATGAGAAAGGAGATTGCAAGGACATAAAATCCTAGGTTGCATCTCATGTCTATTTATATTGAGCAATACACCCTCATGTCTATTTATATTGATATGCAATACACCCACAATTATTATTATGCCCTCTATTATGCCCCCATAAGATAAATAACAAAATAACTCTAACACCCCCCCTCAAGCTGGAGCATATAGATCAGACATGCCCGACTTGCAACATAAATCAAAAAATGGACCATGAGCAAGTGGTTTGGTGAGGATATCACCCAATTGATCCTCCGACCGAACATAAGGAGTGACAATCTGTTTCCTCAGCAACAAATCACGAACAAAATGATAATCCACCTCGATATGCCTAGTGCGCTCATGAAACACTGGATTACTTGCGATAAACATTGCCGACTGATTGTCACAATACATCTCCATCGGAATAGGAATCATAATTCCCATTTCATGAAGAACACAAAAAACTCAAGAAAACTAGGTTCCAGATTAAAAGTGTTTGCTAGAAATTTCTCATACTAATGACATGATATTAGTAGAAAATAATTAACATAGAGGGTCAAAATTTGGGTATTTGATTTTGAAAAGTAGATAATAAATAAAAGGTCCAAGTCATAATTGCTTCCTACGAGTTTCCATCTACTTGGATGGAAACTAGAACATGGGTAGTTTCCGCTTAAGTGGTAGGTCCTACAAGTTCCCTAATCTTCTTTCCATTTGCCAGACATGTAACCGAGTGGAAAGTAGCTGGAGTTTCCACAACTTTCCTCGGTCATAGGCATAGGGCCCATTTGGTAAATGGAAATTATTAAAACTAAGAAACTTAGTTTCTTTTGGTTTGTAGAAAGTAGAAACAACAAGAAACTTTAAAAAAGTGAGTTTCCAATTAAAAGTGTTGTTTGTTTGCTAGTAAGTAGAAACTAAAAACTTGTCACCAATGATGGCATGTAATAGCAAAACAAATAGTTTAAATGGAGGGTTAAAAGTGGTGTCGATTTTATAAAAATTTAAAAAAAATACAAAATAATGTGTCATAGTTGCTCCCAATGAGTTTCCCTCTATTTGGATGGAAACCTAAATGTTGACTAGTTTCCACTTTAGTGGTGGCTCTACAAGTTTCATAACACACTTCATGTTTCCCAAACATGCAAAGTAAATGGAACATATCTGGAGTTTTCGCTAGTTTCCTTTGACATTACATTTGCCAAACAGGCCGTTAGTGTTATGCTTCCTGTATTATTCTCTCAACCAAGGAATGATGGAATTATTTACTCTCTCTCTCTCTCAAAACAAAATAAAACAAAACTCCTATCTGAGAAGGGGAAGATGTAATTTCCATGTGTGCTCTCTTTCAGTTTAACACACCGTCTTGGTATTTGTGCTTCAATTGCTCTTGCTCCTGTTTCTGACACCTACCCTTTTTGTTCTTGTATACTGTATACTTTATTACTTTGCATTTTTTGCAAAGCCAATTTAAGCTGATAAGAGTACATGACAATCTGACAGTTATATGTATTGTGGTGCTGAAACTGATAAGATACAATGTTCACAGGCTTCTGCAATCGTCATCCACCGAACTTGTAAGATATAATGTTGAGAAGCTTCTGCAAGCGCCATCCACCAACCGAAGCTATGGAAGTCCATCAGCTTATAAGGTTAGCCAACAAATTGTTACCTATTTCTCCTATGTTGTCTTACCAAATACTAATGTTGACTCTTTGATGCAGTTACATGCTGGAGTCCGCTGTTTCTCATCCTCAGGTTCTGGATCTTTATTTGTATATGAATTAGTCTTTATTTAATATGGAAATTGTGAACATGAGTTACATGCTATTTTTGGAATGCTCTTACTTTTTTGGTTCTTGGTGTGCTTGTCTCTTGCAATAACATGTTTGAAAACCCTAAGAAAAAGTGTGTTAGTGATACATCCTATAGGATAACTGATAAAACTTGCAAAATTGGTTTCTTAGGGTTGTTTGGGGTTTAGTTTTGAGAACGGAGTTTTGATAAACCAAACAGAGATAAACAAAATTTTGGCATTTGGGATCTGGTTTTGTAAACTGAAAAGTGTTTGGGCATGTATAATGAAAACCGTGTTGTGTGTGAAAATTACCAAAATATTCATGTTTAAATTATGAAAGGTCTGTTTGATAGACTCCCATCTCCAAATCTTATATCTAAAATGTCATTAAAATTTAACCTACCAAATTTAAATATCGTATACTATAGTCGAATTAAATGTAAAATTTTAAATTCTAATCCAGTTCTAATCTATTATTTAAAACTTAATCAAATTAAATCAGTGATATAGATTTTACCAAGGTAGTCAAAGGCGCAAGGCGCACTCGAGGCGCAAAGGGTCCAAATCGCCCGAGGCGCAAGGCGCACTTAAGGCGCGCGCCCGAGCGATGCGAGGCGCAAAAATTATATATATATATATATATATACACACATCGGATTTCTATATTGATAAACATGTGTGTTTCAAATTCTCCCATGTCTAGGTTGCAATCACTTTGAATTGAGTGAGTGGGAGAGAAAACAGTAAAAAAAAAGTACATCAGTTCAAAAAACAGTCTAAAAACAGTACAATAGTTAAAAAAAGTCTAAACATGTTATTTTTTCACAAGATTTTCAAGGCGCGCCTTAGCTATTCCAAGGCGCTCGGAAAAGGCGCACCTAGGCGCGCCTTAGGTGCGCCTTAAGAATTGGGCCTCGCCTGGAGTGTCCTGAGGCGCTAACCCTGCACCTAGGAGCAAGGCGCGCCTGAGGCCGCCTTTGACTGCACTGGATTTTACTAGGCGTAATCGATGCGGCGGAGGGCCGCCTAGGAGCCCGAACATGATATTTTTTTTTTTAACTTTGAAAATTTTGAATTTTGAATTTTTTTGAGTTACCTCCCACTTTCTTTACCATATTTAAGGGTGCACCTCTCAGTTTTTACATAATGTATAACTCCCCCAACTTTTTCCCCCACTTTTGACAGAATTCGTCAAAAACTGACGGTCAACCAATTTGACCTAAAATTTTGGACGAAAATACTCTCCCTCATGTACTGTCTTCTCTCCCTCCACACCCTACTGCTGCCCTCCATCGCTCGCCACCGCCACCGCAACCCCCCCTCCCTGCAACCGCCTCCCCCCTCCCTGCGCTCACCCCGAGCTCGCCCCCACCACCCTGATCTCGCACCCCTCCCTCCCCCGATGTCGACCCCCACCCTCCCCTTCATAGCCTCTCCCTCCCCGCGCTCGCCCCCTTCCCTCCCCCGCCGTCGACTCCCCCTCCTCGCAAACGACCCTCCTCCCCGCCCCCGCGAGTACCTGCAGCAATAGCAATGGCGGCGGGGGAGGGAGTGGGGGTGAGCTCGGGGAGGTGAGGGCGAGCGCAGGGAGGGAGGCGGTGGCGGGGAGGGGGGTTCGACGACGGGGGAGGGAGGGGGGTTCGACGGCGGGGGAGGGGGGGGGCGAGCGCGTGGAGGTGGGGGCGAGCTCGGGGTGAGCGCAGGGAGGGGGGCGGTGGCGGAGGGGGGGTTGACGGCGGGGAAGGGAGGGGGGGAGCTTGGGGAGGGACGGTGCGGTGGCAGGGAGGGGTGGTTGGACGCGATGAGGAGGTGGGGCGAGCGCGGGGAGGTTGGGGCACTGGCGGGTGGGGGTCTGGCATGGAGAGGCGGCGGTGGTGGGGGTGAAGCGGTGACAGCCTGTCCGAGGGAGGGGTGAGTGGTAAGAGGAAGAATACGATGGGGAGGGATATTTGGTCAGAATTTTTCAGTCAAAGCAATGTTAGAAGGATCGTGGGTCGCTTTGATACTGGTACGGATACGTGGTACGGTACCTCAGCCGGTACGCGGTGCAGTGGGGGTAGGCTTATTCTGTACGTTATTTAGGATCGCTGTTCGTTTTTATCTGGATCGTTTTTTGTATCATATACAATTATATAGAAGTATACACTAAATATCATAAGTTCATAATCAAAGCCATCGAAATCCAAGTGAAGGAAAGCATAGACAATATTCTTGTAACTAAACCAAATATCATAAGTTCATAACCAAAGCCATCAAAATTTGGGTCGCTAAATTTGACGAACGGGTCGCGAAGCACCCCGTTCGGGATCGTTCGTCCCAATTCGTGGGACGTAGGGGGGGTTGGCGAATTAGGCAACTATGGGTCAAAGTAGTTGACCGTTAGTCTCAGACGGTTTTCGTAAAAAATGTGGGGTCTTGTACATTATGTAAAAACTGTGGGGTGCACCCTTAAATATGGTAAATAAAGTGGAGGGTAAATCAAAATTTCTCTTCAATTATTTTGATTTTTTTTTGAAATATTATTGATTTTTTTTTGAAATTTGAAAATTTTGATTTTTTTTTGAAGTCTGTTTTCTTGATTGTTTTTGAAATTTCAATTTGAAAATTTTGTAATTTCAAATTTCAAATTTTTTGATTTCCCGCCTAGTCGAACAGGAGAACAAAACATGGCCGCCTAGAGCCGAATATCGACGTCTAGGCGTTGAAGAGGCCCGAACAAGCGTCTAGAAGCGCCGACTAGGGGGTTTTTGGTGCGGCGGCAGGCCGAACAACGCCTAGGCGGCCACCTAGGCTGAAATTTAGAACATTGAATTAAATAGTAGTGTATTAATAAATTCATAAGTCATCATTTCAATTCAATCAATCCATTAAATTTAAGCGGGTCTATAATTTAAATGCTAACAAATTTAAATTTGATGTAATCGAGTATAATATATCTTTAAAAAAAGGGAAAAAAGAGAGTATAAAATATTTTACAAAAAAAAAAATGGAGGAGAAATATTACGTACATAAAGAGCAATGGAAAAAGAAGGAAATAGTTTTGTCAAATTTTATTAGTATTAGTTCAGTTTGATGAACAGAGCTTTTTGTTTCGTTTCCATAACGAGAAATTGTTTGGTTTGGTTTTGCCAAAACTTAACCAAAACCAAATCTCAAACAACGTTCACACAAATTAAAACTGAGTTTTGGCCTCAAAACCCGGTTTTAAGGGTACGAAGGTGAGTCCCCAACATAGCCTTAGTCTAGGATTACATTTACAGTACTTACTGCAAATGTTTGTGAGGCAAAAGACTGTCTGGTACATTAATTTTGTTGGTAGTAGAGTCAACCTCAGTAGTAACTCGGAAAGGCTATCATGCCTGACCACTATATCCCATTCACAATAGTTTATACTTAATATTTGAGTTAACATGTTCCTTGACCAAAATTTTGAACCAATTCTACATTAAAATGACAAGGCAAAAGGACTTTCTGATCTACTTGGTAAGCCAGTTATGAACCACATGTAATGAGACGCATTTTGATGGATGGTGATACATTATTTTGCCGAGTTTCTGATTTTCTTGTTGGCAATGGATGATAAAATTCGTCATGGTTATTGTCTTGATATCATTGTGTGGAAACTGGAGGTCTTTTTCTTTTTGCTCAGCTGTTCTTGCATTCTATTTAGTTGAGTGCTCTTAATGACATACACACACGAGTGCATTTCCATAGACTATATCATAACCTACTATCACAACAATATCCATGTCGGTACTTATTTGCTATCATAATGTTTCTAGTGTCCCCATAGTGTGCCATTTGAACTTCCATTAAGCTTAAAAAGCAGTGATCCCATTTTGAGATAACATTAACTGACATACGACCATCCGCCAAGATAAATTTTTTGAGGGCCATATATATATATATATATATATAGAGAGAGAGAGAGAGAGAGAGAGAGAGAGAGAGAGAGAGAGTATAAGAAAAGCCTGTCATAGGGAGACACAAGAGGGCCAATATTCATTTGCTTTTCAAGTATAGTATTTCCTAGATTGCTTGATTGAGTGGAATGATATATAGATAGTCTCATTGTATTCATTTGTGTTCGATCATTTGGATGCCAACGTGGATATGCTAATGGATGAACCCTTACTAAACTAGTATAGTAATATTATACAACATAGTGATCATATATTCATCTTCAGTTTAGTTTTTTACTGTATTTGTTAATGCAGAATCTCCTACACATATTGTAATTGGGATGCCAGCACTGTCTCCCACAATGGTGAGGATAGTAGAAAAATCTCTCATTATCCTTTTATGACAGTGCTTTCCATCTGATTCATGTTTTTAGCAACTACCTACAATTTAATGATTTCAGAATCAAGGCAACATTGCAAAATGGAGGAAGAAAGAAGGTGACAAGGTTAGAGTATTTGCAGACATAGGTCAACTATTATTGTTCTTATGGCCCATTCTTGATTTTGCAAAATGGGAAAAATCTTTTATAAAATAATATTAAGACCGTCTGATTTACCATGTAATCTCTTTTCAGATTGATGTAGGTGATGTGATATGTGAGATCGAGACAGATAAAGCAACCCTTGAATTTGAAAGCCAAGAAGAAGGGTACTAATGCCTATCATTTTATTAACTTATATTTCTATAACCACCTAGAGGAACTCATTCTGAAGATCCATTATTTCAATATTTTTATAAGATTTTACACTTGAATATAGAAGCATGTTCTGTAACTAAAGATCAAATAGATTTATTTGTGTTTCGAGTCCTGGAAACAGCCTCTCCATTTATGGGATAATGCTTCATACATCTTCACACCTCCCCAAACCGTGCATTTGTCTCTTTATGTTACCATACTTTCTAATTCATTTAACTACAACAAAAATGTAACGTGCTGACTTTGGTTAAGTTTTATTGTTTTCTTAGCTATAACAACAAAAGTGAAACTGTTTAACTCCCAAGGTCGAAGAGTATATCTTCCACATTTCTTGCTAGGACATGAAGCTATAGAGCAAAAGGCAATCAAGTTTTGATCCCAACTTACTGCTTAATTGCTTCAATGCTAGATTTGTGAACTGGAGATCAATTAATTCAATTCATTCTGTCCTTGATCAATACTAACTCGACAGTTCGTCGGTTTCTGGTTTGATACCCATTTTACGTGAATCATTTGGTGGAGCAAATTTGGTCCTTGTCAGTCAACCTGATAACCTTGTTTCAGATATCCTTATAAGGAATTGAATTGACAAGATGGCTAATCTTTTAGCAGCAAAATAACAGATGTTCACCCCTTCCAACCTGCTACATGCAAAAATCTCTCTTAGATTGACTTGGAGACGACTACTTTTGCTTATCCCCAAAGATTAGCTATGTTGCCATATCTGTCAAATAGTGCTGACATTTTGTATATGTATTTCAACTTTGAATTGACATCCATTTGATGAATTATATCTCTGTAATGAAAATTGCATCAGCACTCAGAGAGCAAAGACTTGGTCTATGAGCCTAAGCTCGGAAAATTGCATTAGCATTCAGAGTGCAAAGACTTGGTCTATGAGCCTAAAAGCTTGAGCACAATCCTTCCTATTTAACATGTGTTGGTGATTGGAGGGCTGAACCAATTCATTTATTTAAGTTAAACAATGATGGTTCTTCAAGGTGCCTTGATACTGTGAAGTAATCAGCATTCATTAACATAGCTAACTACTTGGAAATTCATAGTTGAACAAAATTTGAAATTCTATATTATATCTTGAGAGCTGTGAGAAATGGTTAGTTGACCCATAAACTCAGGTAAAGGCTATGTTGTTGCAGCCAGTGAATGATGATTGAATTGTTTTGAACTTCTATGTAATACACAGATTCCTGCTACTGTATAGTGGTGACAATTAAATACAATTTTGTCATATTGTACATGTGATCCAGTTTTGTGAATGTCTTATAATAGAATGCTTGCTAAAGTAGTTTCTGCTTTCTAACCTCCCTTACCTTACTATATTTTTGCCAACAACTGTTCATCACAATATATAAATCATTCATTATACAAGATGCTATGCATTGGTGATTTAGAGTACTCTATTTTCTGGTTTTACTGTCATTTGTCTGACGATCTAAATTATTTTCTAATATGTTCCCGTTCTTGGACAACGGTTGAATTAAATTCTAAAACCTCTACAGGTACTTGGCTAAGATATTAGCACCTGAAGGTTCAAAAGATGTCCTTGTGGGGCAACCCATTGCAATTACGGTAATACTTTTTTACTTCTAAAGATGGTAGCCTGCTGGCTCATTTATATTGCACATTTTTACTCGTGGCACCTTGCTTTTCTATAACATTAATATTTACTTAGTAGATGTTCCATACAAACATATACAAGTTGTTAGTTTATGTTTTCTTTATAAGCATCATATCTCGCTGAATCATCTTTGTTTGATGAGTGTCTGCATCTTTTGAATCACAAGGTTGAAGATCTGGACGAAATAAAAAATGTACCAGCTGATGTATCGACCAAAGTTGAGGTCGATGAGAAAAAATCAGCTCAGGTTATGGAATACAAGGCAAGCACCACAAAAATTAATTTCAGCCGAATCAGTCCTTCAGCAAAGTTGCTTATAACAGAATATGGTCTAGATGCATCTTTGTTGAAAGCATCAGGTCCCAAGGGAACTCTTCTGAAAGGTGATGTATTAGAAGCTATAAAATCTGGAGGATCTCAGCAAACTTCTAAACCGTCTCAAGACAAGACATTATCATCAGCTCATACTGTACAAATTGCTCAGACTTCACAGTCTGGCACTCAATCAATTAGCAGGGAGGATTCCGAAGATTTACCAAATAGTCAAATACGAAAGGCAAGTTCTCACTACACATGCAATTTAACCAGAAACACTCCTTATCTCTTCAAAGTAAATAAAAGTACCGTCTTAAACTGTTTATAAAATTGCCTTTCTATGGTAAGCAGGTGATAGGTTATGTTCGGTTATGCAATGGGATTGAAGTAATTGTGAACTCTCTATCCATCTATTTAAGTTTGAATATGGTTTCACATAGATAAGAGACCTTTAAGCAGAGGTGCATTGGAACTTGGAAGCTAACTTTAATGAAGTATACTTGTTTAAGTAAAACATAGACATATTTTGTATGGATGAGACCCTTATGATCATATGTATGATTTTGAAATGCGGAAACAGAAAGCTACATGCATTTTAAAGAATATCGAAGGTTGAATTCCAATTTATTTGACATGTATATTGAGTACTGTAGCCGACCCCAGAAATTTGGGATAAAGGCTGTGTCGTTGTTGTATTGAGTACTGCAGCTAAGTAATACAGTAATCTTATAGGTCATAGCAAAACGGCTACTGGAATCTAAGCAAAGCATCCCACATCTATATTTATCTTCAGGTATGTGTTAATTTGTGCTTTACTTCATTGATCAAAATTCCCAGTGTTTAAAATATATGTGGTTTCCTATCAGATGTTATATTGGATCCTCTACTTGCTTTCAGAATTGAGCTCAGAGGTACTTTTGAGTAATAAACTGTCTTAAATAATCAAATTTCTTTGGCAATATCTCAGTTTTATTCGTCTTTTATTGATTCTAAAGCTTTATACTTTATACATCACCAATCTAAGATATTCTCTTTTTATGGTTTCGACTTTTGCAGAGCAGCACAATGTGAAAGTTTCAGTAAATGACATTGTCATAAAAGCTGTTGCGGTAGCATTAAGAAATGTACCTGAAGCAAATGGTGAGAATAACAGTTTACACATGACACATTTTAAGTGTTGGCTGCTGCTAGTATGATGCTTTTTAGAATCATAGTCTTAGTTTTTAGATGCAGTTAAACGATGCATGTTAGTTAAATAAAAGTTCTATATATCTTCTTTTCTTTAGCAAACACAGGTGATTTTAGTAATGAGAACTCTCAACTGAGAGTTGTCGGCACACATGGGTGCTTGAGTGAGTTGTTGACACGTGAGGGCGCTCGAGTGAGAGTACAAAGGTTAATTGTCAAGTATGTCATGTCAATTGTCATGTATGTCACAACTTGGAACAAAAAGTTCTCGACAGGAGAGGGATTACAATACATGCCGTTCCATGAAGGGAACTCAAGAGTTATATGGTTGTCGTGTTATATATGCATATATAGGGAAAACGGGAATTGGCTCATATCCTAAAATGAACCATGCCACATGGCATGCTACATGGACCAATAGGAGAAGAGATGTTTGTAAGAAAAGATATGGCTCATATCCTAAAATGAACCATGCCACATGGCATGCTACATGGAAGGTGTTTGTAGGAAAAAGATATGGATACTTGTGATATACAAAGCAATAAATTTAAAAAGATTGAACTTGCCGTAATAAAAACAATGTAACTATTCTCTCTACCCTTTTTTTTTCGTCCATTTTTTATCTCTCCTATTCTGACCTTTTTTTTTCTTTTTAGAATTTGAAATAGGGAAGTAAGTGTTATTTTTTCGAAATCCCAATTTATTTAAAAAGTTAGTACACTTTTTATATCTATTACTTTTTCGGTTTCAACTGCAGCCAAGCATAGACCAAATTAGGGGTTCGATCTGATTCGTTGTTAGGGCTTCATTCCATGATCAGATTATCAAAAGCAAATACCGCAGTGGAGAGATCGAGGTGTTATAGTAGCAACTCGAGTTATCATAGCCCCCATCGTATCTTGTAGTGTCATTAAGTTTGGATCCGAGGAGAGAACAAAGGAATGAGACAACGATATAATGATTGAAAGAGCTAAACAATCAACAAATAATCAATGGAAAAACTTTGTTAAAAAGTTCCAATAACATATAAAATCTCTATTTGTTGATTATAAAACTGAAATGAAAGAAATAAGTGCAATAATTTTCGACTTTAAAAAAATTGCCCTCCTGCTCCTTTTATCGGGAGAGAGAACAAAAAAAAAAGAAAAAGAAAAGAAAAAATATGCATGGATTGAGGGAGAGAGAATAGAGGAGAGAAACAGATCACCACCCCCCACCCCCCTCACGATTGTTATATTGTTTTAGCAAGTTCAATCTTTTTAAATTCATTGCTTCGTATATCACAACTATCCATACCTTTCCTACAAACATTTCTTCTCCTATTTGTCCATGTAACATGCGATATGGCATGGCTCATATCCGGTTTTCCCATATATATATATATATATATATATATATATATATATATATATATATATATATTGAAACGTTAACTACTTTATAAATGAATGAAATGACCCAACTATTACAGACCCTTAAGAGTTTCCTAGCCCAAGGCTAAGTACTCTTTTGCTTTCTATCACAGACATATTTGACGTCCTCTTCTATACTGAATATAATTTCCGACGCCGTATTTTGAGAATTCTCGAAAATCCTTCAATTCCTTTCCTGCCAGATATGCCAAACCGTACAAGCCAGACGAATACGTGCAGTGTGGAACCACTTAGATCCCTTGTTTGTATTTTTGGATCTCAGGAATTACCTCATTCAGATTTCGTTCACCTAGGTAGGGAAGTCCCAGTTTATCCATTTGAGCTCGCCATACCATAGAGCTAAAATTGCAGTGGAAAAGAAGATGAAAGATAGATTCCTCGCTTCCGTTGCACAGAGAACAGCTCCTTCCCCCACACTGTATACCAAAACGGGTTAGCCGATCTAAAGTGAGCAGACGCCCCTGGATAGCCTTGTATAAGTAGTGGTTGAATTTCGGAGTGTAGTTTTCCACCCAAATGAACTCAGGCCATACCGATTTAGGATACCTGGTCCTAAATTTTTCATACATCTCCTTCAAGACAAATCTTTTGGTATGATTACCCTCCCAAAGCCAGTGGTCGGTGGAGTCCTCATCGCTTATAGGAATAATATTGAGCTCGTTTGATAGCCTCCTACTGACCTCGTTCCTCTTGACATTCCACTTCCTGTTTCTAATGAGCTTGCTAACTTTGTCATGGTAGTTTATCACATATGAAGTGCTGGTTCCCAGGATATCAATACAGCTACGATGTGAGATCCAAGGATCAAGCCAGAGGTTGGTATTCTTTCCATCACAAATGACTCGACGAATATTCGTTTTGATAGTAGGTCGGTGAAGGAGAATGGTTTTGAAAACGTCAGTGATTATTATTGGAAGGGAGAGTCCAGAAATTAGATTTGGCCGAGTACCTGCTATGGGTCCATTTCGCCCAAAGGGACCGTCCCTTGATGAACCTCCAAGTCAGTTTGAGTGCTGCGATCTCTCGTAGAGTAGATAACGATTCCGATCCCTCCACGTCTTTAGGACGACACAGCTCATGCCATGCTATGGTTTGAAGCCCTCCCCTCCAAACGAAATTTGCACGTATTTTCGATCTTTTGGATAGTCTTCTTAGGGAGAAGAACGACTTGAAGCCAAAAGTGTTGGGAAAAACAAGACTTTTTCTGTCTTTGTGATGAGATAAAATAAAATAGAAGAAAAGAGAAGTTAAGAGAGAGAACACACAAGATTTATCGAGGTTCAGCTCAATCTGAGCCTACGTCCTCCGCCCGCCCCTTCTTCACCGTTTTCACTATAATCAAATGAAAGATTACAAGGGTATTCTCTCAACTTGGTACAACTTAACTTGATGATCACTTTCTCTCACAAACTCACTTGAGATGGATACAAGTGTGAGGATTACAAGTTGTGTATTGTTCTTCTTGTTACTTGTTGTGTTCAACCTTCACCATCTCCCCTCTATTTATAGGGAGGATATGCTACTTGGGTACATCACATTCGTTGCATAGAGAAGTCCAAAGGGAAGATTCGTTCCTTCTCCCAAGATTCGTTTATCTATCATCAATGTTACATGCAAGCTGAATGCATGCAGAATATAAATAGATATGCTACTTCAGATGGTCATAACTTCTTCAATACACCTCCAAATGGCCTGGTTCAAATCCTGGATGAAAGAGAAAACTTTTCTCAACAATTTTTGTATTGAAGACCGAGCCAGATAATGATTGCAACAACTTCGAAATAGCCTCCCAAAATTGAATCTTGTCACAGAAACTGCACCCAGAAAATTGGTTAAGTACTTGGCCGAACTCAACCATAGGTGACCGATTTCCATGGATCAAATTCATGTTTATTCATCATGGGGATGGACCCCGTTCCCATCAATCTCCCCTCCATCCTCATGAGGAGAAAGTTCTCAAACAGTAGTCATACCTGCCTTCATACGACAGAAGTTATACTTCTCTTTTGGTAGAGGCTTCGTCATCATGTCAGACGAATTTTGTCTTGTATCAATCTTCTTAATATGTATCAAGCGATTCTCCAAAGCATCTCGGATCCAGTGATGCCGTACATCGATGTGCTTTGTCCTTGAGTGATATGTAGCATTTTTACTCAAGTCAATGACGCTCTGACTATCACAATATAGAGTGTACTTCTCTTGCTTGAGAGAGAGCTCTTTTAGAAAAAATTTCATCCATAAGAGCTCTTTGCTGGCTTCTGTAGCAGCAATATATTCAGCTTCTGTGGTGGATAGAGCGATACACTTTTGCAGCTTTGATTGCCATGATACGACTCCCTGCAAAGGTAAACAAGTATCCTGATGTGTACTTTCTCTTGTCCAAGTCACCCGCCATGTCAGAATCAGTGTAACCTTCCAAGATAGGTTTGTCATCTCCAAAACATAAAGAATATTTAGAGGTTCCTCTAAGATATCTTAGGATCCACTTTACTGCTTCCCAATGTGCTTTACCAGGATTGGCAAGAAAACGACTTACCACTCCAACTGCATGTGCTATGTCGGGTCTTGTACAAACCATTAAGTACATCAAACTTCCGACGGCCGAGGCAAATGGAATGCTCTTCATCTCCTCCTTCTCCTTCTCACTTGAAGGGCTTTGTTGTGCCTTAGCTTAAAATGAGCTGCTAGCGGTGTGCTGACTGGCTTAGAGTTCACCATATTGAACCTTCCAGAACACGTTCAATGTATCTTTCTTGTGATAGCCACAACTTTCTCGCATTTTTGTCTCGAGAGATCTTCATTCCTAATATATGTTTTGCTGCTCCTAAGTCCTTCATATCAAAGGACTTGCTTAACTCTTTCTTCAACCTGTCAATCTTGGACATCTTTTCCAACAACAAGCATATCATCAACATATAGAGAGAAAATAATGAAATCATCATCAGAGAACTTCTGGACATAAACACAATGATCTGCAGATGTTCTTTTGTACCCATGGTCAAGTATAAAAGAATCAAACCTTTTATACCACTGCCGCGGTGCCTGCTTGAGCCCGTACAAGCTCTTCTTCAATTTGCAAACCAAGTGTTCCTTGTCCTTTACCTTGAAATCCTCTGGCTGCTCCATATAGATTTCTTTCGCCAAATTACCATGGAGAAATACAGTCTTCACATCTAACTGCTCAACTTCAAGATCTTGGGAAGAAACAAGACCAAGAATAATGCGAATAGTCGACATCTTCACAACAGGAGAAAATATTTCTTCATAGTCAATACCTTGCTTCTGACTGAAACCTTTCACCAAGAGGCGAGCTTTGTACTTGACTTGGCCATTTTCTTCATTCTTGATTTTGAACACCCATTTGTTCTTCAAGGCTTTTCTGTTCTTCGGTAGTTCCACCAAGTCATAAGTGTGGTTCTTATGCAAAGAACCCATCTCCTCTTGCATAGCTTTCTTCCACTTGGCATGATCTTCATTGACTTGTGCTTCATAAAAACTTTTTGGTTCATCTGCATCTGTCACCATAGTATATTCTGAAACAGGATATCTAGTTGAGGGTTGTCGTTCTCTCTCCGACCGTCTCAACTGAGGTGCTGGTGGCTGATCCATATTCGGCGGTTCTGCATGTTCATGCTTTCCCTGATCAGAACCTGGAAAACCTGTAATTTTTTCTTCCTGTACATTTTGAAAATCATTATTTTCTGGCATAAGAGAAGGAATAACAATAGGTGTGGAGATTGGATCTGGGGCAATGTGAGTATTTTGTGGTTCTTCTTTTTCAAAATCAGCAAGTGTTTTATCTTCATAAAATACATCTCTGCTCCTTACAATTTTCTTGTTTATAGGATCCCACAACCTATATCCAAATTCATTATTTCCATATCCTAAGAAGATGCATGGAATGGCTTTGTCATCAAGTTTTGTTCTTTTCTCCTTAGGTACATGCACAAATGTCTTGCACCCGAATACACGTTAGTGGGAATAGGAAATATCCTTTCCACTCCAAATCCTTTCAGGAATATCTCCATCCAAAGGAACTGAGGGGGACAAGTTTATCAAGTAGCAGGCTGTTCGCACTGCCTCTCCCCAAAATATTTTTGGTAATTTTGCTAAGGATAGCATACTTCTTATCCTTTCTACAATTGTGCGGTTCATTCTTTCTGCAACCCCATTATGTTGTGGTGTGTGCGGGACAGTCTTTTGGTGTCTAATACCATATTTAGAACAATAATCTTCAAACACCCTTGAAGTATATTCACCATCATTATCCGTGTGAATATACTTCAAGTGCTTTTCGGTTTCTCTTTCTACTTTGGTATGGAAGTCTTTGAAAACTTCAAAGACTTGATCTTTGGCTTTTATGACATACACCCGCACTTTTCTAGATGCGTCATCTGTGAAGGTCACAAAGTAGGAGGCACCACTAAAGGTTTTTACATTTATGGGTCCGTACACATCCGAATAGACTAAGTCCTATATGCTGGTTTCTTTTTTGTTATAATTTTTAACAAAAGCTACCCGATGTTGTTTTTCAATTAAGCAATGATCACAGTGGGATAGTCTTGTACGTTGCATGGATGGAAGTAGTTGTCGCCTTACGAGAGTTTGTAGTCTTTTCTCGCTCATGTGGCCAAGTCGCTTGTGCCACAAATCCATAGAGGTACCTTCCACTGTTCCAAGTTCATAATTTTCTAAGTGGAACTGAGTCTTGTAGAGAGTGCAACACTTCTTTCCTCTCGCCAGTACAAGTAATCCTTTGGTAAGCTTCCAGCATCCTTTACCAAAGCTGTTTGTGTATCATTCTTCATCAAGCTTGCTGGTGGAGAGAAGATTGAGACGAAGATCGGGCACAAATCTGACATCTTTTAGAACCATCTTTGTTCCAAGGTTAGTGGTAACACAAATATTTCCAATGCCAAGAATTTGAGAACAGTTTTTTTTACCCATTTTTACCATTCCAAGGTTACCTTCACGAAGCGAAGTGAAATAGTCCTTCCGGGGAGTAGGCATGGTAGGAGGCACAAGAATTAATCACCCATTCTGAGTCTTGGCAAGTGAGATTTGCACAGTCTTCTTCACATGTCGAGAAAAGCACGATTTCATTGTCAGTGACAACTGCTGCACTTTCATTCTTTTCTTGGTTCTCATTGGTCCTTCCTTTCTTTTGTTCTCGCTTGAGCTTGCGGCATTCCCGTTTTATGTGTCCACTCTTCCCGCAGTGATAGCAGCTAATGTCCTTCCTAGCCTTTGATTTCCCTCTCGACTTGTCTCGGTTCTGAGGCTGTCGGCTTTTGCTCCTCCCCCTATTCTCGGTGACAAGGGCATGAGAATGGGAGGATCCAAATGACTTTCTTCGAATTTCTTCATTCAAGAGGCTGCTTGTAATTTGGTTCATGGATACAACTCCGTCAGGTGCAGAGTTGCTAAGAGACCACGAGAGTCTCCCAACTATCCGGTAACGAGCTAAGCAGAATAAGGGCTTGAAGCTCGTCGTCTATCACCATCTTCATAGCTGCAAGCTGATTAACAATACTTTGAATTTCATTCAGATGTTCAGATATGGAATCACCTTCCTTGAACTTGAGATTGACAAGCTTCCGAATCAAGAAAGCTTTGTTGCCGGCGGTCTTCCTCTCGTAGAGATCTTCAAGTTTCTTTCACAAGCTGTTCGCCGAAGTCTCATTCGACACGTGATGGAATACGGAGTCATCCACCCATTGTCGAATGGTGCCGATGGTCTTCCGGTCGAGCTTCTTCCTTTCTTCCACCGTCATGGAATTCGGCTTGGAAGATTCTTCTTCAACCGGTGCATAGAGGTCCTTGCAATAGAGAAGGTCCGTCATCTTCGCCTTCCATATCATCCAGTTGCGGTCATTCAAGCTGATCATCCGAATGCCACCAATGAGAGTCTCCATCTCAACACAAGAAGGTTAGCAACCTGTGCTTTGATACCACTGTTGGAAAAAACAAGACCTTTCCGGTCTTTGTGATGAAATAAAATAAAATGGAAGAGAAGATAAGTTAAGAGAGAGCACACACAAGATTTACCGAGGTTCAGCTCAATTTGAGCCTACGTCCTCCGCTTTCACTATAATCAAATAAAAAATTACAAGGGCATTTTCTCAAGTTGATACAACTTGAGGATTACTTTCTCTCACAAACTCACTTGAGGTGGATTACAAGTGTGAGGATTACAAGTTGTGTATTGTTCTTCTTGTTACTTGTTGTGTTCAACTTTCACCATCTTCCCTCTATTTATAGGGAGGATATGCCTCTTGGGTACATCACATTCGTTGCATGGAGAAGTCCAAAAGGAAGATTCGTTCCTTCTCCCAAGATTCGTTCATCTATCATCAATGTTACATGGAAGCTGAATGCATGCAGAATATGAATAAATATGCTACTTCAGATGGTCATAACTTCTTCAATACACCTCCAAATGACCTGGTTTAAAGCCTGGATGAAAGAGAAAACTTTTCTCAACAACTTTTGTATTGAAGACCGAGCCAGATAATGATTGCAACAGCTTCGAAATAGCCTCCCAAAACTGAATCTTGTCACAGAAACTGCACCCAGAAAATTGGTTAAGTACTTGGCCGAACCCAACCATAGGTGACCGATTTTCATGGATAAAATCCATGTTTATTCATCATGAGGATGGACCCCGTTCCCATCAAAAAGGACACCACTGCATTTATCACGGCCCGAACGAGCTCCAGCCGATCGCCAAAAGAGAGAAGGTTGGCTTGCCACCCTTTCATTCTAGCTTGGATATTCTGGATAATATTGGAACAGTCGGAGAATCTGGCATAGGAAATGGCAAGAGGGAGTCCCAAGTACCTGACCGGTAATTGACCGTCTTCGACATTAAGAGTTTGCTGCTATTTAATCTTGAATGTACATGTTTTGTTGAAGAAAATTTGGCTTTTTTCTTTGTTGAGTTGAGTGAAGTTGGGAGATGGAGAAGAGAAGGAAAAAAAGTAGGAGAAGAGAGAATATGAGAAAGGAGATTGCAAGAGCCTTAAACCCTATGTTGCATCTCATGTCTATTTATATTGATATGCAATACACCCACAATTACTATTATACCCTCATATGATAAATAACAAAGTAAAATAACTCTTAACACCCTCCCTCAAGCAGGAGCATATAGATCAGACATGCCCAGCTTGCTACATAAATCAGAAAATGGACCACGAGCAAGTGGTTTGGTGAGGATATCACCTAATTGATCCTCTGTCCGAACATAAGGAGTGACAATCTGTATCTTCAACAACAAATTACGAACAAAATGATAATCCACCTCGATATGCTTCGTGCACTCATGAAACACCGGATTACTTGCGATAAACATTGCCGACTGATTATCACAATACATCTTCATCGGAATATGAATCATAATCCCCATTTCATGAAGAAGAGAGTGCACCCACATCATCTCAGAAGCTGTATGAGCCATCGTACGGTACTCGGCCTCTGCACTAGAACCAGCCATAACATTCTGCTTCTTACTACGTCATGTGACAAGATTGTCACCCACAAACGTACAATAGCCAGAAGTAGACCTCTTATCACTGCGACTGTCTGCCCAATCGGCATCACTGAACCCGATTTCCGTAAGCAACTGGGAAGGTTTGTACAACAAACCCTTTCCAGGTGCACCCTTCAAGTATCAAGTATCGAAGAATGCGAGAGTAGCCTCCCAATGTGGTTGCCGAGGGACATGCATAAACTGACGAACTACTCCAACTGCATATGTGATGTCTGGTCGAGTAACAGTAAGATATATAAGTTTGCCAACCAAACGTCTATAATATCCAACATCCTTAAATAACTCTCCCCTGTCAACATCAAGCTTGTCATGATAATCCATAGGAGTCTCAACTGGCCGACACTCTAACATTCCAGTCTCAGAGAGTAAGTATAGAACATACTTGCGTTGTGACAAATACACACCCTTCTTAGATCGAGCAACCTCGATTCCAAAAAAATATCGAAGAAGACCCAAATCCTTAGTATGAAACTGACGACTAAGGTAGCCCTTGAAGTCCACAATCCCAGCATGGTCACTCCCAGATATAATGATATCATCAACATAAACAATCAACACGATAATACCTGCTGAGGAAGAATGTCAAAATACTGAATGATCTGATGTGGTGCGCCGAAAGCCATACTGAATGAGAATTGAATTGAAATTGTCAAACCAAGTACGAGGTGATTGTTTCAGTCCATATAATGCTTTCTTCAATCGACATACGAGTTTTTTATTTTCTGCTACAACATATTCCGGTGGTTGATCCATATAAACCTCCTCTTGTAAGTCACCATGGAAGAAAGCATTCTTTATGTCCAGCTGATATATAGGTCATTGGTAATTAACCTCTACAGAAATAAGAATCTGAACTGAATTCAGCCGAGCTACTGGAGAGAAAGTCTCTCCATATAATCCACACCATATGTCTGAGCATATCCTTTGGCAACCAACCGTGCCTTGAGGCGCTCAAGAGAACCATCGGCGTGATACTTAACAGTGTACACCCATCTACAACCTACTGTCTATTTCCAACAAGCAGTGATATAAGCTCCCAAGTCTGATTTTGATGTAAAGCATACATCTCTTCATCCATTGCACTTTTCCAACCAGAAGATGACATAGCCTGCTTGTAAGTTTTGGGAATAGAAATAGAAGACAATGAAACAACAAATGCATGAAAAGATGATCAAGCACGGTGTAATGAAACATAGTTAAAAATGTGATGCTTATTCTTTGTGGTACAAATGCGTTTTCTTTTTCTGAGAGCAATAGGAAGAGCATCTTGATCTGTGGTGATAGGAGCAGAAACCTCAGGCACGAAAGATGATTGGTTGATGGCTGAATTCTGCAGAACCACTGGCCTGTCCTTGGATCTCTGATAAACCTATAAATAGGGAATGGAGACAGAAATTGACTCAGGAATGACCGAAAGTGGTATGGAAGATATCAAATCTGTTGTAAAAGGAATACAACGGTCTCCTGAAGGAAAGAAAGGGGTAGACTCAAAGAATGTAACATCCGCACTAACATAATATTTGCGTGACTGTGGACTGTAAAAACGATAACATTTTTGAGTACGGGGATAACCAAAAAAGACACTTCAGAGATCTAGGAGCCAACTTATCTCGATTAGGTTTCAAGTTATGAATAAAAGCGACACACCCAAACACTCGAGGAGATAAGGAAAAAGGTGCGACATCTGTATGTAATATGGTAAATGGAACTTTGTTATTTAATATAGATGATGACATGCGATTAATTAGATAACATGCAGTAAGAACGACATCTGTCCAATACTGTTTAGGGACATGCATATTGAACATGAGAGTTCGAGTCACATAAAAAATGTGTCAATTTTTTGCATTCGGCTATACCATTTGTTGAGAGGTGTGGACACAACTGGTTTGATGAATCATACTACGATCAACACAGAAACTGTTCACAGAAGATTGAGTATACTCCAAAGCATTATCAGAACACAGAATTTTGATACGTTTATCAAACTGAACATAAACTTCATTATAAAAGGCAGATAAAACATTTGGAAACTCAGATCTTTCTTTCATTAAATAACACCAAATCATTCTGGAATAATCATCGATAAAAATAACAAAATACTGAAATCCTTTTGGACTTTTGACTTTAGACGAACCCCAAATATCAGAATGAACAAGATCAAAAGACTCTAATTGACGACTCTCATTACGACGAGGGAAGGAACTACGGTGATGATTGCCTAACTGACAAGCCTCACATTCAAGACTAGAAACATGACTCAAACTAGGAACAACTTGACGCAACTTAGCCAAAGACGGATGTCCCAAACGATAATGCCACTGCAACGGAGAAGTAGAAACAGAAGTGAAGGCCTTTCCAGGTAGATCCAAGTAGTACAGTTCATCTTTTTCATGCCCCGAACCAATCATCTTCTTCGTCCTGATGTCCTGAAAAACACACGAATTGGAAAAAATGTCACAGAACATTGAAGACATTTGGTTAACTGGCTCACAGATAACAAATTAAATAGAAAATTAGGCAAATATAATGAATCAAATAATGATAGTGATTGAGTAGGGTGGATGACACATTTGCCAAGCACAAGACGACCCATCAGCCAAGATAATGTTATGTTTCATGGAACTACGATTATGAAAGAGGGGTTCTCGAGACTATTCCTAGTTTTGATGTTGAAAGTCAAGTCTTTAGTTATCGTCTTCTACTTTCGCACCTTAATAGCTAAAGGCTGATAAATCACTAGCAATAAATAGTGCGTCACTTTCCTCTTTGTCCACCCTCTTCTTCCTAAGACCTTTCTCTCAAAGAAGTTCCTTCTTTCATGCTTGCTTGGCTTCCCGCTGCTGCTTTTGAATAGCTAACCGTCTCTTATCTTATCAAGGCTTCTCTTGGGAGAATGACTTCCTTTCAAGGCGCGTAGCGTTAAGCCCTCCATATATCCTCGTAACGTCGAGTCTTTCAGTTGGAAAGGGTGTTAAACTTTTGGAGGATCTGTTCAAATGGAGATGAGGTATCAGGCGTTGAAGTCTGATTGTAACCCGAAATATCACCTCTGGGAGCAGAAGTGGTGACCTGGGACTGCATTTTTTCATCATGCACTTGATGTGCATATTCTGGTTTGGCCACTTGTCCCAACAATAGTCTTCCACATGACCGGGCATTCCACAATAGTTACACTTCCGTGGTTGATCGCGGCCACCACCACCACCACCGCGGCCACTACCACGGCCTCCTCCTCGACCAAAACTACGACCACCATCTCTACCGTCACGTCCACTACCACGTTCACCACCACGACCAACAGTACTAGAAACTAGGACAGAAGAGTCAGTACTCGGCACCACAGAACTCTGTCCCAGAAAGAAACGATTGAGACGGAAGAAATTATCTGCCACCGTAGGTAACTGCTCTCCAACAATGATTTGAGCTTTATAAGGTTCGAGCGCATGATTCAAGCCGGCTAAGATAAGTGAAACATGAGACTCTTTCTTTTGTCTCCGAGCTTCCTTCAAATCAGTAGTAACAGGATATTGAAGCAGTTCCTCCCTCAAAGCCTTCTTTGAAGCCAGATTCATTCACAGGCTTCCCATTTTGCTTTGTATTAAACAATAACTCGTACAACTCATAGATACGGGCAATGTTTCGCTTCTGCGAATATGATTCTTTCAGAGATGCCCAAATCTGTTTGCTTGATTCACTCCACTGAACATTAGCAGCGATATGTGGTTCCATACTATGCCACAACCACGATATAACTTATGCATCTGCCCTCATCCAATCTTCATACTCAGCGAAAGTTTCAGGCGGTGGTTCTTCCGTAAAAATTTTTAACTTCTTCTTCGCCCTTAACACCACTTTGATAGATTTGGAACAGGCAAGGTAGTTCGCACCATTGAATTTTACTGTTGTAATCGACTTTTTCAATTCATCATTATGAATAACAGTAAAAGGAGAACCACCTCCGCTACCACCACCACTATTAACCTCGCTAGAAGATTCGGTCTCCACCATACTTGCAGATGCAACAAAAAGACGAGGTCTTTGAAACCGTAGATCTCACAACGAACCTCAACCGACGACGAATAACCAACGGGGATCTGTAGAAACCCTAGATCTCATAAACGAACCACGAACAACAAACGACGAACAACGAACCACGATCGGCCCTGTCGTGGATGAGATGTACAGTACTTTCAAATATATGCTCTGATACCAAGTGAGATTGGGAGGTGGAGAAGAGAAGGAAAAACAGTAGGAGAAGAGAGAATATGAGAAAGGAGATTGCAAGGTGGACCTTAAACCCTATGTTGCATCTCATGTCTATTTATATTGATATGCAATACACCCACAATTACTATTATACTCTCATATGATAAATAACAAAATAAAATAACTCTAACAAGTTGTAATCCTGTACTCCTCCCAAAATATTCTAGTAGTTTAAGGAGTCTGAATAGGTCTTGATCCGAAGGCTTGACAAATACGAGAATGTCGTCAGCATAGATGTGAAACTGTGGAAGAGACGGACCTGAATAGCGGAATGATCTTTCGAGAGTGCATGGCAATATCCATCAAGCAAGTAAAGTGCTCTATGACAATAGTGAACAAGTACGACGATAACGGGTCTCCTTGACGAAGTCCTCTGTTGCCGTGAATGAATCCCACGGGTTGCCCCTGGATCAGGATGGAGAAAGTAGGGGTAGAGATGCATTCATTAACTCTGCTAATCCACCATTCAGAGAATCCCATGGCTCGCATCTGGTGGCAGACAAATCTTCTATTTACCGTGTCATAGGCTTTCTTAAGATCAAGTTTGATGCACGATTTATTACCTCCAACTTTGTTAAAGTCTCTAACCATCTCATGAGCAAGGAGACAATTCTCGGATATGCTTCTACCTTCGATGAAGGCGGACTGGTTGGCAGAAATAAGACCGGGGAGAATTTTCCTCATCCGCTGACACATAAGATGGGTTATCATCTTATAAATATAATTACAACAGGCTATAGGTCTAAAGTCCGACATTGATGAGGCACCTTCTTTCTTCGGGATGAGCATACTGAAGGTATGGTTTAATTCCTGCAACAACTTCCCCGTACAAAAATAATCTCTGATAGCTTCGAGTGTTAAAATCTTCAAGTTGTCCCAATGGAGCTTGAAAAACCTTGCAGTGAAACCATCGGGGCCTTGAGATTTATTCGGCTTAGAGGACTTCACGTACTCCTCAATCTCTCTAAGAGTAATCGGACTTTGAAGCATCCTGTTGCCTTCCTCACTTACAACCCGTTTACAGTTGACCATAGGGAGCTCTGAGTCATGAACTTCATGGTTGTACAGCTCGGTGAAGTAATGGATAGCCTCCTCCTGTATCTCAAGGGGATTGGTTTGCATCTCACCATTGGCGGAATACAGTTGGGTGATATTGTTTCGATGTTGTCTAGCGTGTATGACACCGTAAAAGAACTTCGTGCACCTGTCCCCCACTATTAAGCCAATCGCACTTCGCCCTTTGCTTCAATTGAATTTCCTCGATCATTTGAAGTCTACAGACTTCTTCCTTCAAGAGTTTTTCTTGGACAAGATCTATAGAGGTCGGCTGGTGCTGAATAATTTGTTGGATTAGTTCGAGCTCCGCCTCCTTCTCAGCAAGAATAGACTTTGGACGCTGTCGGTTCCAATCTATAAGGAGGTGCTTTACTGCTTTAAGCTTCTTAACTAGTCTAAATTGGCTGAAGCCTTTGACCGGAGTATTGAGCCCCAATTGAACAACTTCCTGGTAACCTGCTACCAAAAACCAAGCATTATTATACCTGTATGAGGGGTGATGTCTCCTGGGCCTTTCTGGAAGAAGGACGAGAAGGGGAGAATGGTCGCTGGTTGTTGCCGGAAGGCCCTCCACACTCGATTCAGGGAATATGTCAAACCACGACTGGTTGCCAAGAACCTGGTCTAGTTGACAGTCAATGCGGCTAATAGTCGCTTGGTTGTTCCACGTCCACAGGTGCCCAGTCCTTTGCATACAGGATAGACCAGATTTGAGGACACAACTTTGGAAATCTTCAAGAATTGGGTCGGATACTCGATTGCCTCCTCTTTTTTCATGACTGTACGTGATAGCGTTGAAGTCACCTGGAAACATAAGTGGGGTAGACTGACCAAACCTTAGACTTACAATAACGATGTCGTGCCAAAGTTGAAGTCTGAGTTTGCGGTCGTTGAACCCATAGACGGTGCCAATGAGGATTTTAAGTCCTCCAGGATTAGAGAGTTCGATCACCATCAGTTGTTGGGATTCAAATCGAAGTATCCCGCTCCACATGTTGGTGTCCCATAGATTCCATATACGGGCCATATTACAGAGATTTAAATTGTGAACTGTGTTCCATTTACCTGGGATCCTCTGTTCAAGAATAGCTTCGGATTTGATTTTGGACTCGAGGATGATCATATATATATATATATATATATATATATATATATATAAGCAACAAATTTTGTGTTTTTTTTTTCAGTTTATCTATCTGTCAAATATTAGAAGCACGATTTATGTAATAATTAAGTTGGAGTCTAACAATTTGTTTCTATCTAAACAATGAAAGTGTCCACTTCAATATAACATAGGCTAGCTCCTCCTAAAATTTCTTCTATCCAGTCTAACTTCAGGACCAGCTTTTGTGTCCTTTTATGGAAAAATGAAACTGGAAAACGTTAGCGGTTCTTCATGTTTTAACATTCTTCTACATGCTTGTGTAACTTATGATCTGCCTATGATCTTTGAGGTAGGAATGCTTTTCCTCATTTCCCCTTTTTGGCAATGTCTTGATAGTTTGACCTCATAAATACTCGTTACTTCGAACATATATCTATGCAAAGACAACTGTTACACGATTGATTTTTGAGAAATGTAACAAGGTTTGCTGTAGTTAACCATGCAATCCTCCTTAGTCAGTCTGCTCGCCTGATGGTTATATTCCAATATTTACTCTTATCTTAAGCTTTCGGATAGCATTATACGATCAGTGGATAGACTTCCATCCTAGGTGGTGTCCGTTTTCGAGATTGTAAATATGTTGACTTGCATATATTGCTGAAATATGGATCTTCATTGCATGAATGAACAGCTTATTGGGATGATGAGAAGGATGAATCGTCTCTTTGTGACTCTGTTGACATTTCAATTGCTGTGGCTACTGAAAAGGTATTTATAGTTCAAATTGCTTCCTGAAAGTGGTATATAATATACCTGGTTTATATGAAAAAAAAAGTATATGACTTGTGGAGATACTTGACAGGGCCTGATGACACCGATCATAAGGAATGCTGATCAGAAGACAATATCAGCAATTTCCTCTGAGGTATCCTCGCACAGACGATTTTCTGCCAATTCTGTTCTTAACTGCTATCTAAGTAACAATTATAAACTTAGTCCCTGTGCTCAACCTGAAAATAGTGTCCAGATATGTACAAAAAGACAAGCTGGCATTTTGTTTTTTACAATTTTAATTTCAATTGTTACATTATGAAAATCTGTTCTTAGAATGCATGAATACACATGCTTTGCACTGGGCTTAGTTTTGCATGAAATTGAAAATGTTTTCCACTTACTAAAATTGTAAGCTATTTAGTGCTGAATGAGTAAATTTGGGAGATCTTAGTTTGTGACCACCGAATAAAGTACAATATGTTATTATGCGAACTAACATTTACCTGACAATGCCTTTCCTTGTACCTCTCTGGCTTATAATGTCTTATAGATGAGTGCAATTCCACATGGCAAAGTGTATAATTTTATCTCTTCATTTAAACTTTTTTTTTTTTTTGGGTTCTAGAGGTTTGTGGTTTGCGCCTTTTGTTGCATTAGCTCACCGCCATGACAAAAAACCTTTAGGTCTACCAACTGGCTGCTAGATTTTTCTATAGGTCTTCTTTTGGTCATATTTGCTGGTATTTGTCGCCATTACTGAAGATTGACATTGTTGGTCGTTAATATTATCCATTCATTATAGAGCTATGTTGTGCTCCACAGCCACCCCATTCTGATGGGAGAAGGCTTGGGTAATGATGACAATTGATCATGATGATGCGATGTAACATTTATGCTTGACAATTATTGCAAAATATTTCGCCATACTCTTTGTGGAGAAATATTTTATCTCATTAACTAGTTGCTGCTATATTTTTAATATTTTCAGGTCAAAGAATTGGCTGAGAAGGCACGCTCTGGTAGGCTTGCACCTAACCAATTTCAAGGTGGAACGTTCAGGTGGGTACACAAACAAATTGTTTGTATTCCATCTTCATTTGTTACTGATACTTATTCTTTTTATGTTTTCTGTAGCATTTCGAATCTTGGGATGTTTCCAGTGGACCATTTTTGTGCGATCATAAACCCACCACAGGTCTCTCTCTCTCTCTCTCTCTCTCTCTCTCTCTCAACTACACAATGTTTTATTAAAATTTCACAAGTGGATGGTATATCGTTTTAACAAAGAGGTCTCAAGTTTGATCCTCTTTAGCCACATCACTTCCCAAAAAATCGGGGTTGGTTGATTGTATCCTTTTCTTCCATTCGGGTTGGTTGATTGTATCCTTTTCTTCCATTCTGCTTTGCAAATTGTTAAGTATTAAGTATTAGTAGTGGGCTTTAGTCCCACATCAGGTAGAATGGTAGAGAGAGGGATTAGACTCTCCTATATATGTGGTCTCCTGTGATCAATAAAGTTAATCCATTATTCCAATTCTACATGGTATCAAAGCCATAACTCATCCACCTCTCTCCACACAAAAATCCTAACCCTAGATTCCCCCCCTCCCCGTTGCCGCCCCCTCCTTCCCCCCTGCTATAGCCACACCCTCCTTCCCCCCTCCCCCTGCCCCGCCTCCCTCGGTCTCCCCCCAGCTCCTGCTCCCTGTCCCGCCTCCCTCAGTCTCCCCCCAGATCCCGCTCCCTGCCCTGCCTCCAGCAGTCCCCCCACCCCCACTCCGCCTCTCCCCTGCCCCGCCCCCTCGGCTTCCCCCCCCCTCCGTCCTCACCTCCTCTGCTCCGCCTCCCTCGTCCCCCTTGCTCTCACCTCCCCCCCCCCCCCCCCCCCGCACCTTGATGTTGCTGCTGCTGCTGCTGTTCTTGTGCTGCGCTGCTGCACCCCACCACTCGCCTCCTAACCCTAACCCTAATCCACCTGCATCCCCCCATTCACCTGCCGCCCCCCATCCTTTGCACAAAACCCTAACCCTAATCCTAGCTTTAGCCGCCAACATGCCCACAAATCCTAACCCTAATCCTAACCCAGCCGCCTACCCCAAACCATAGTAGTTTTTTTTTCCTCTTGAAAAAATCATGTTAGGATCCTCAGAGGGCAAACATTCGTTTGTTTGCTAGAACCTCTATCCTCTCAACATTTGTTTCAGGAAACTAAGAAAGCAGACACGTGATTTGTCTTGCGTGAATCTTTGTTTCTTTCCTTGATCTTCACATCGGAATCTAACAGACAGTAACCTGGGTTGTCTCTCTGTCCTGACGTGTGTGATCCACATTCACTCTCTGCTTTCTATGCGCGTGCCGGTGATGGCCATATTTCTAGCGCATTGGCAGAGTTGATGTGATTATCAAGTTAGAAAGTGCATACCGACAGTCGAATCCAGAATACTGAAAGATGACAGGCACTGGGGCGAATAACAGTGCTACAGACACTTTTGTCGGAAACGCAATGACGGGACCAACGGACAGTGGCATGACAGTTTTCTCGATTCGACTTGTCGATCGACGGTTGGATGGACCAGAGGGCTACTCGACATGGCAAAAGAAGGTCGAGAAGACACTTAGGGGAATGCGGTTGTCCAAACATCTGACTGACAGCCCCCAGCAGAGACTGATCCTATATTTGAGCAATGAGAGACAAATGATAGTCGACTGTTTACACAGTTAATGAATTCAATGGAACTATCGGCGGAAGACATGGTTCAAAATACGAATTCCGTAAAGGAATTATGGGAGGTCCTGGCGGCAGCGTTTGATAGAAAACACGATTTGTCCTGTATTTATGACTCGGTCGTTGGCGTATACCGAGCAAATTAGGGAGACAAATCTCATATGGACCATTACCGGGCCTTTAAGGCTATGACTGATGAAATTGACCATGTTTTATCCCTCACAATGGATATCAATGAAGCAAGGGCCTAATGTGAGCAGCTTCATGTTATGGCATATCTGGTATCTTTCCGTCCTGATACGGACTCTGCTCGCTCTCAGATCATTGCTGGATCGTCTCTGATGGAGGCCAACTATCGAGTTCTTCAGGCAGCAAAAGTTGTTGAGACCACTCCAGGTGTTGCTCCTGTTGACCAATCTGCTCTTGGTGCGGCTCGTCCTTGATTTCGTGGAGGTCGTGGTGGACGATGTGGTGGCCGCAATGCTGGTCGTGATGGAGGACGAGGCAATGACGGTCATGATGGAGGAAGACCGAGCACATGCTTCAACTGTGGTCAGCATGACCATTTCCAGTGGCAGTGTCCTAAAGCTCTTGCTGTCAATGTTACAACGGACGCTCCTGATGATGGCATTCGATCTATCCAGATGGCTGCCGAGTCATATACATATTTTCTTGAGTTTCAAGCTCAACGTCGTGGTGAGACATCCACATCTGGATCCACAACTGGGTACTCTGCACATGTGTGGTGAGGTCGAAGCAGTGGGTGATTGACTTTTGTGCGTCATCTCACATGACTGACGACGCAGATATGATACGAAATTATATATCGGTGGGACGTGTTTCCGATATTACTGTTGCCAATGGTGGTTCACTAACAGTCTGTGGACGTGAAAGTGCCCGTCTGTCTTCCAGACTGTCACTCAATTCCGTATTACATACATCTGGCAACCAGTTCTGTTTACTTTCCATTAGTCAGATTACTCGCGACATGCATTGCTTGGTAACATTTTTTTATGGTTGTGTTTTTGGGACTTCAAGATTGGTAGGGGACATGTGGCTGGAGGCTTGTACCTATTTGACGCACCTTGTCCTGTTGCTTGTGCCGACGTGAATCTCGATCCTTTCGAGCTACATTGTCGGTTGGGCCATCTATCTATCCAAGCTCTCCAGAATTTGTACCCATCTTTAGATATTCTCGTTTCTTTTCATTGCAAGTCGTGTAGTTTGGCTAAACATCATCGAATTTTCTATCCGGCGAGTCAAAATAAATTTGCATCTGCTCCTTTCGAGTTGGTATATTCTGATATATGTGGGCCATGTCCAGTTGACTCGATGATGGGTTTCAAATACTTTGTTATATTTGTTGATTATTACTTACGTGTCACTTTTGTCTATCTGATGAAAAATCGTTCCGAACTATTTGAAATTTGGTGCAATTTTGTAGCGAAAATCAAAACACAATTTGGTGTTCCGATTAAATGCCTTCGAAGTGACAATGGTCGTGAGTATATGTCTCGAGAGTTCCATTCACATCTGTCTCGACATGGCATTATCCACCAAACTTTATGTCCTTATACACCACAACAGAATGGTGCGGCCGAACACAAGAATCGCCATCTCTTGGAAACAACGTGCTCTTATGTTTCAAGCACGTACTCCCAGAAGATTTTAGTCGGATGCGGTACTTACAACATGCTATCTTATTAATCGCATGCCATCGTCGGTTTTGAATGGTGTTACTCCCTTTTCTTGGCTATATCCCGAACGATAATCGTTTTATCTACCTCTTAAAATCTTTGGTTGCTTGTGTTATGTTCGGGATATCCGACCAACCCTTTCTAAATTAGATCTTAAGGCAATTCAATGTGTTTTTCTTGGGTATCCTATAGATCAGAAAGGGTACCGTTGTTTTTTTCTACCCTAAAGGTATTTTTTCTATCGCCATATTACCTTCGTTGAAATTGAGTTTCCTCCACTTCCACAAACTACAGGTCCAATGCCTCAAGTCTACCCAGAAGAGGATTTCTTGTTGTTTCATGTTCAAATACAACAATCCCCCGTAAGGGTGCCCTCCCCTATCGAACCAGTATTCTGGTCCGACGGTACGCAGACACCGGTTCAGTTAGCACCATCGTCGTCCGAGCGAGCGTCGCTGATAGTACCTGTGATCACAGAGCCATCTTCGTCCTCTTGCTCTACTGATTCGCCTCCGCCTGTTCCACCAGCTCGATCTCGTCGTGCTTGTTGTGATCACCCATTGTATGTTGAAAACTACAAAGGGCTTGCGAGCCACACTCAGTCCTTAATAGCTACTATTGATGGGATTCAGATTTTCAATTCTGCAGAGGGTTTCAAATATCTCGGTTGGCGTGCCTCTATGGAAGAGGAGATGAAAGCGCTTCGGGAGAACCGTACTTGGGACTTGGTAGATTTGGTTGCAAATGGGTGTTCACGATCAAAGTGAAATTGGATGACACTCTTGATCGACTAAAGGCTCGTCTGGTGGCTAAATGATATTCGCGGAGCTATGATGAGGATTATTTTGAGACATTTTTTCTAGTTGCCAGGATGATCTATGTACGCGTACTCTTGGTCTTAGCTGTTCTCTATGACTGGCCATTATTTCAGCTGGATATCAAGAATGTATTTCTCCACGGGGATCTTCACGAAGAAGTGTATGTGGTGCAACCTCGAGGGTTCGTTGCAAGGAGGATAAAGTGTGTCATTTGAGGAATGCCCTCTCTGGTATCAAACAATCGTTTCGTGCATGGTTTGGTCGATTTACACATGCTACTCAGTTTGAAATGTGTCAATCGAAGAAGGATCATTCGGTATTTTATCGACAGACATCAGCTGGAAGGATACTATTTGGTGTCTATGTTGATGACATTGTGATCACAGGAGACGATAGTCAGGGCATTGCAGGACTGAAGAAGTTTCTGGGAGAACAGTTTCAGACCAAGGATATGGGATCGTTGAACTATTTCTTGGGTGTTGAAGTCGTATGGGGAAAGATGCACTTTGTCATGTCTCAGAGGAAGTATGTTCTTAACATACTAAATGATGCAGGAATGATGCAAGCTAAGGGCGCAACATCGTCAATGGACCCAGGAAAAAAGTTACTTTTCGACGAGGGGGTATTGATGACTAATCAGGATCAATATCGTCGAGTGGTTGGAAAACTCAACTACTTGGCAGTTATGACTCGTCCAGATTTTTCTTTGTTGTTAGTGTCGCGAGTAGATTTATGTCTTCTCCACGAGTTTCACATTAGCGGACATTTCTCATAATTCTGCGCTATCTAGTCCAGAATCCTGAAAAATAAATTCACATAAAAAATCAGGGACATACGAATGTTAAGTGCTTTATCGATGCTGATTGGGGTGCAAGCCTGACCGATAGACGATCTACATCTGGTTACTTGGTATTTATTGGCGGAAACTTGGTATCGTGGAAAAGCAAGAAGCAAAGTGTGATCGCACGATCAAGTTCCGAAGCGGAATATCGAGCTATTGCTCATGGCACATCAGATGTTCTATATCTGAAGCATCTACTACAAGAACTGGGTAAAGAAGCATGATCTAAAGCAGCAGATATGTGATGTGATAACTAGTCTGCTATTCATATTGCTACCAATCCTGTGTTTCATGAAAGGACGAAACATATTGAAATTGACATCCACTTCGTCCGTGATGAGTATAAAAAGGGATAATAAAGTTTTATCACGTGAGGACTGGTGATCAGATAGCTGATATCTTCACGAAATCTCTTTTGGGTCCTCAGGTTCAATTTCTGTGTAACAAGCTGGACATGATTGACATATATGCTCCAGCTTGAGGGATGATGTTAAGTATTAAGTATTAGTAATGGGCTTTAGTCCCACATCAGGTAGAATGGTAGAGAGAGGGGTTAGCCTCTCCTATATATATGTAGTCTTCTGTGATCAATAAAGTTAATCCATTATTCCAATTCTACACGAATGGCCATGTTCTCTGTTAACAAAACCCAGATTCTTCTTTATGGATTCAATCCATATACCTCTAGTTCTAGCGGCTCCTTTAACTACTATCTTATTCCTCCTTACTTGTGCGTCTATTGGTCTATGTTACACATGTCCAAATCACCTAATACGCTTTTCTTTGACCTTGCCCTCAATTGACGTCACCTCCAATTTTTTACGAATACACTCATTTATTTTCATCTTTTAATATAATGCCAATAATTTATCTTAACATTCTCATTTCAACAACACTAATTTTCTGGACATATTTCTTAATTGTCCGAACACTTTGATCCATAAACATGGCTTATCTTATAGTTTTCTTGTTGAATTTGCTTTTCAACTTCAATGGTATCACGCAATTATAAAGTATTCGAGAAACACTCCATTTCAATCTTCATGTTTTGATTTTATAAACAATTCTCTCAATCTCTCCATAATTACGAATGATTGATACTAAATACCGAAATTATCACTCCTAGGTATCTCTTCAACATCTATATCTATTTGTCCTTCATTTCTTTTTTGACTTATAATTGAAGTTACATTGTATATACTGTTGTTTTATAATTCATCCTAGTAATTTTAAAATCCTTCGATTCCATAGTTTCTTGCCACACTTTTATTTTAGCAACTAATATTTCTCTACTCTTTATCAAATCTCGTCCACCATGGATCCTCCCATAGGCGAACGGATGGATTTAAGAGAGGGGGGTCAACCTCAAATGTAAAGAAAGTCCAAATATATATATATATATATATATATATATATACATATATATACACTGCTTACTAGTTGCAACTAGTGTCCAATCTCCAATATTCTGTAAATATTTTCCTAGTTGCAACAATGTCCAACTTTTATTTCTTTACCGATTCAAATTCTATTTCAAACTAATTCTAATTTCACATGTCTTACTGTTTACTAGTTTCAGCAATGAAGTGTGTATATATATAATTTTGCTGCTATTGCATTTTCAGAAGGGTCAGTTTACCCCACATGAACCCATCTGTCCCCGCCTCTGGATCCTCCTAAACATGTTTAGTAAATACGTCCATAACTAGCACAAAGACATAAGGACTTAATGTTGATCCTCGATGTAAGTCAATGATATGGATGTAAATAGAGTCGTCCCACGGAGCTTCGATTGGCTATACTCGACTTTGTGCGGATTTGGAGGCAAACTTATTGGATGTGGAGCTGGATATGTAGGCAAATTTCAACCTTCGAATTAGAGGTGGAGGCAAAGTCATTATATATATATATATATATATATATATATGGGTAAACGGGATATGAGCCATATTTTAATCATTTTTCTACATGAGCTATGCACATGTGGACTAATAGGAATAGGGTGTACTAGTTCACATGGGTGCAAATGAGATGTGAAAGTCTATTCCTATTGATCCACATGTGTGTTGCTCATGTAGGAAAATGAGCATTATGACTCATATCCCGTTTACCATATATATATATATATATATATATATATATATATATATATATATATATTACTATTTGATTTTAGTCTATGTTGATGTGAACAATCTCCTTTGTATTTTTTATTAGTTTAACTAAAGATTGCAACGTATTTAGTTGGAGGTGAATGGAGGTGGTGTCGGAGACGGGTACGTGGACCTCCATTTAGAGTTGGAGGCAGAGGCAATATTTATCCTCCGACCGGATACAGATGCAAATATTTTTTGGTGGAGGTAGAGGTGGAGGGTCCAACCTCAGAGACCCGAATCCGATCCAATTACATCCCTAGAAAATGATAAGTCAATGCCGATAGGAAATGACTTGCTATATTCTCTTATGGTATTCACAATTCTTCGTCATTTGTCTCATATTCAATCCATAAATGAACATAGGCGTAGAGCTTGTAGTAAAGTGTATAACTGCACTTCATATGTTTCGAATTCCGCTGGCCATCATTTCATTTTTCGTTGTAGAATGAAACGAGCTTCTTGATTAAGAATGCGCCAAATCCTACATGAGATGGATCAGAAGATAGATAAAAAATTTCATCAAAATGAGCGGTGTTTCAAAACTGGAGCTTTGGTCATCTTGGTCTTGATGTCTTCAAAAAGGCTTTAGTTGCTGCAATAGTCTATACAAAAGGTCCTTTCTTCAGACACTCGGTGGTGAGAAAGCAAGAACGTCTTTTTTTCCTGTATATTATAGGTTAAGCTCTGCATCATAACACGAGGGGCCATTTCTTTCGGTCTTCATTGCACACTAGCTGGTTAGTGAATAAACAGGGTGTGAGCGTCACCAATTGAGAACATAATCCCTTCCTCCTCACGCTGCTTGCCTCAATTCCATGTTCATCCATCTTAAAGCTAGATGGTATGCTTTCAACGCCTTCCAATCATGCCTTTCCGGGCTCATTTCCTCAGCAAAGAGTTCCAAGTAAATCTAGTCCTCGACTAAGCTGATTCGATGATGGATGGATGGCTCAACCCGGCTCAAGCCAGTGAAAAGACATACATCTATTCTTGAATGTAAATCCGTAGATGTAGGTTAAGCTCCAAGTTGGAGGTCATGGTAACTCCAACTTACATATCGTTAATAATCTCAATATTGTTGACTTGTTTCTTCTCCAAAATCCATCACATTATCCCTGTAGAAATTCTATCACAAGATTATTTATAAGCAATAAAAACCTAATGTAATTTCCTTTTTCTTTCTCTGAATAGTTCAACTAATATTCTTAGTAGGTAATTGTTTCCATATAGATTTCCTAGCTAAAACCAAAGTGATCTATGAAATTCTACTTTCTTTTCTTAATAATATCTTCTTAATCACTATCTTGGAGTTTTTCTTGGTATGGCTTCATAAGTTTAATTTCTCGATAGTTAGTAACTTACTACAACTATATATATATATATATATATATATATATATACAAAAAAAAAAAAATCACACACACATATTGAAGCAAGGGTAATTGTATATACAAAAATGGATGATAGGACTGAAGTGCCCTCCACCCTTATCCACTTCCGCCAAGACACTCCCAAACCATAAGACTCTAATACAGACTCTTAGTTAAATTGGTATGTCTTATTCCCTTTGGTAGCCCGATTATTGACTTATACAAGCTGGACTACCCCCCTCTTACTCCTGACTCTCTCCTTGGAAGGTGAGCACCCTTCCTCTTGCAGAAGCTTCAGCTAGTGCTCATTTGCCTTGGTAAGTTGGCAGGAGTCGTCAATTCCCTCGTTCGTTTTTTCTTGTTCGGACTCCTCCTCACCCCCCTCACGGGTTTCTATAAAACTTTTCGCTTGACACCAACTTTTGGGAGAAGGCACTATCCTGGCCTTTAAAGGGAGCTCTTGAGTTGGGATGACCAGTTCTCTTTCTGGCTCTTCATCTATTTCCGACCTTATAGGGTTTGGTTGGACTATATAACCAGACACATGGGGACTGAGATCCCTCATTACCACCGAGGGCACACCCCGTTGTCACTATTGCTCTAATCCAGTCTATCTACTTGGTAGGGGAAGAGGCCTCAGTGAATAGCCCGAATTCTAGAGCTTTAGACAAGTTATCTGAATGGATGTTGCTAGGATCTGACTCCATAACCGAGCAAGGAAGTTGGCCCTGGATAACAATCAACAATCACCTCTGTGCACTCACGGAGAACTTCAACTATTCATGTATTCATGCAAGGATTCACCCGATGGATCTGGGAAATATATCTCCTCATGCCCAATACAACGACACGCGGAGTACGTTGGAGGGGTCCACTCATACACTACATGTAGCATTAGCTGTTGTCTCTTCAGACGTCTCTCTGTCACCTCCTGCGATAAGGACCGCGGTGACGAAACTTCCACGAGGATCCGAACGAAGATAATCTGTTTGCGTTGAGCCACATTGGCTAGCTTGCGAAGGGCCGACTCGTTCCACGATATCAATGGGAGTTTCTAGAACTGAACCCAGCTGGGTACTGCTGCAAGTAGATCTCTCTCAACAGATATCTGTGGATCCATATCTTGATTACGACAAGCCGCCCATCAAGCATCCAGGGTCTGCCTGCGAGGACGCTTTCTAGGTCGTCTTCCTGCGAGAATCAGATAAAGAACCCGTTTTTGTGAGTAAACACCCCCACCTACCCTAGCGGTGCGCCAATCTCGTCGAAAAAATGCGGAGAGGATAGGGTATGCCGGCTATGGCCCCACCAAACATTGGACCAATGTCCTATGCTACTGCAAGGGAGACAACCACGTTTGCTGTGGAGTCCTTCTCGTATAACTGGCTCCTCGTAGTGTAACATGAGATCGTCTTCTTCCTTCATCGGTTTGCAAAGAGCAGTCCAACTCAGAGGTTTGCCCAACTCAGAGGTTTGCTCTTGGTGAAGGTCTGTTCGCTGCCATTATTAGAGAAAATTCTCCTCTTCAATTGTTGATGGTGTCTCAGTTCTCGGATTCATGCTCTTCATGAACAACCGAGTCCCTGGTAGCCCTGTTGCTACACGTGGGCGGCGGCTGCAGCTGCTGGTGGTAGGTTTCCTTCCCAACATTAGGAGCATGTCCCGATGCCCGCATATGGAGCTCTTCGAGGACCCGTCTGCGTCTTGTTGCCTTCGAGGGACTTGCAACTTCTGTTAAGGGTGCTGACTCAGGGGGAAAAAAAGGAGGGGGGGGGGGGGGGGGTGGGGGGGGGGGGGGGGGGGGGGGGGGGGGGGGGGCTTTACAACGCCTCTTCTCTCTCTCCGATCTATTCAATTGCTTTCTCCTTCACCGCTACCAGGACCACTCCTGACCCTCTATCCTTCCTATGGTTGGAAAGATCCCTAACGGTTGCGTCTCCACAGTCGCCGCCCTCAATTACACCGCCGTCTCGAAGGGTATAGAGGAAACTCTAATCTACTATGCGTCAATCTTCATATTTTCCTCTCTCTCTCTCTCTCTCTATATATATATATATATATATATATATATATATTCGGTAGTCCTTGGGATTTTGCTGAATAAATTACTTAGCCACATCAATCCTTCTTACCATTTCTTACCTAAACATTTCCAAATCAATAGAAATATAATCATGTCCTACCACTTTTTGATCTTCATTTTATTTGAAGCATCATTAACTTTAGAAATCCTAATTTTACAATAATAATTTAGATGAGTCATACACGGTATATGAATAGACGTGTTGTGATATTAATAGATAGGGTAAAAATTTGAACACTAGGTCACGGATATGGCGATATACGGCAAATTACATAAATTATGCTGCAACTATATATGGATAGAGTAGGATGTGCTATTATTCATTAAGGGGATATGACAATTTTGAATAACCTAAGGGTATGAGTCAATAGAACTGCATCTCTCTCTATATGCTTGAACACACAACACTTTAAAAATGATAATTGATCTTTCAAAGCAGTTGCCAAGTATCATTTATCCTTGTCAGTGGCATGATAAACTGCAAGTCTGGATACTATTTTGATATTTTGGATATGGCAGTAGTGATTTTAATTTAGGATCTATAGGAAAGTTTATCCAACATGTATCCATAGGAGGTCAAAGTATTTCAGCGAATGTTAACACAGTGGGAAAGGTTGTCACTACAGCTGAAGACATTACTTGTCCACAACTATCTAAGCTTCATAGTTTATCAAGCTGCAGATGTTACTTGTTCCTTGGAGAACTTGCTTTCGGTGGTCCTGATTGAAGAGCTTGGATTTACCATAGCTCAAACCTATTGAATTCCATACTATATGTGCGGAGATACACTGATAAAAGGGACTTTGATGACTCTTCTTTTCACTTTTAGGATTCTAACCTCTGCCCTTTTCTTTCCTACATATTTTCTTCAACAACTTGCTAGAAACTAGTAGAGAATGTACAAGAGAAGAATCAAAAGAGTTTCGTAATCTGAATAAGACAGACACTGCAAATTGGATTCGGTTTTTATCCCGCTGATACCCTCGCCCTGACCATATACACCTGTCCTTTTGTGCATTTGTAGCTTTCTTTGATCGTTGCACAGTAAATTCTTCTTTCCTCATTCTCCTATGCGTTCCTTTTCTTCCACTGATAGAAAACTTCGAAGGCCATCTCTGCTTTGGTCTTGGAAATGGATAGATGTAGGGTTTCAAGGTTTTTGAAAAGAGATCGGTTACTGGAGGGCAGGAGACTCCGTAGCATAGTTGGGTGACATCGAGCTTGATGCGCCCGACGACCCTAAATTTTAATAATTTATGCCTAAATGTATAAAATATTTTGCTTGAGATCCACATTCTAATGAGGCAAGACATCGAGCTTGAGGCACCTGACGACCCTAAAGTTTTAATAATTTATTAATAATTATTTGCTTTCCGATAACAAAAAAATCCGATATCCGATCCGAAACTGCCTATAATGCCGATAATGTTGATCCCGATACTCATAGGAAATATTGTGCACCTTGCTCCATAGAGCTATTCTTTTGTAGGGATTTGGCAAATCCTAATTGGATCGACCAACCTCCATCTATGGTCTCAATTTGAAAAGAATCCTAAACATACAAAATTCAGGACACCGACTCAGATTTGGAGCCCCTTATGTTGCATCATCCGCACCAATACTAATCTGCTACTCAATTCAGTCCTAGAAGTTGGCTGAACTATGAAAATTTGTGTACAGTAGAAACCCAGCTCTGGAAGTCTAGTTTCTTGAACAAGTATCATCTCAGAACTCTCTCCGATGTAAAACACTTATCTTTTATAACTCCTTGGTCGCGAATAGTGTAACCTGGACGGTTAGTAGGCAGCTCGCTAAAGTTTCGTGATTTTTTGTTTCAAATTAAGCATGCGAGTTAATGGGAGCTCGTTGGTTAGTCAAAAAGATTCCCCAATCTCAGTATGGTGCTTTCAGTCTTTTGACAGTGGCAAGGATAGAGAGCTATACTTGGAAGTTGGAACCTAAAATTAACAATTGGCCTATGCATGATGAGGATATAAGCAAACCCTAAACTGTGTAGGTTGGGCAATTTAAATATTTTTGCTTAGCTGTACTGTCCACATCCCAAATTTGTAGTATCATGGATTCAATTGGACTCGCTTCTGCAACCCCAGGGAATTGGGAACAATCTTGATTACTTAAAACTTACTTTGATTCAGATTTTTGTTAATATCAATTGTCTATACATGCTTCATATATGTGGTGCATATTGATCATGTGTCTGTCTAGCTTAACCTTGTCCGAATGCCAAAATTTTGTATTATCAGTATGTGCCATTTCAATTGTTGAATAATCTTTCTGAAATTACTGTTGCAGGCTTGTATTCTTGCTGTTGGTCGAGGAAACAAGGTTGTTGAACCTGTAATTGGCAGTGATGGTATGGTTCCATTTTCTCAGATTTGCAATCATTTTTCTATGAAACCATGCAACCATATACATAAATTCCATGCACTATTTTAGGAATTGAAAGACCTTCAGTTGTTACAAAGATGAGCTTGAAATTGTCTGCTGATCATCGCGTATTTGGTGGCAGATTGGGAGGTAAAATTTAAGCCTGTATTCTAGTCATGTTGGTCTTTATCATCATGATTGGATTTCTTTCTATTTTACAGGTAAATTCCTTTCTGCTCTAGCATCAAACTTCAGTGATGTTAGAAGACTTCTTCTATGAAGGGGAGATGAATGTTTTTTGCACCAGAATTTGTAGCACTTAAAGAGGTATAAAAGATATTCAACGGCGTCAGAGATGTGACTTGAAGCTCTTGTCGACACGACAACATAAACCAGAAGTATTTTAATGCAGAAATAAATGTGTCAACTCATTATTTGGTGTTCCTGTGACACAAGTTACCCTTGTGCGCTGATGTTACAAAAGGTTATTGTTTTGGGACGCAGTTTTGTGGGGGTTCCTCCCGGCTGATCATTTTAGATACCCCAATTTGTGAGTAAGTTGATCAATTTCGGTTGTTCCTACTTCAAGGTAGAACTTAGCAACTAATATCACTCATGAAGGAAATTGAACTGAGGATTTCTAATACCCACGTATTAGTCAGATACTATGGAAAATCTAAAATGCTGCAGGTCTTTTACTTCAAATAGCTACTGTGAAACTGCAGCTACAATTAATTTCGTGCCTAATGTTGGAAATATACAAAAAAGTTACCTGTCTCGTTTAAAGCTCTCGTGATCACTCTTGCAAGTCTTGGTTATTAGGGATGAACGTTTGGTTTGGTTTATTCGGTTTCAATTGAACCGAAATAGTCAAAACCGACGGAAATTTTAAAAATTCAAAACCGAAATTAGCCAAAATTGAACTGAACTGAATAATTGATTCGGTTTGTTTAGTTTGTTTGGTTGGTTTATTTTTATTGTTTAATGTGCCGGTCCAAAGTTAAAATTGTGGTTAAATAATATTAAAAATTATAATATATATATATATATATATATATATATATATATATATATATATATATATATTTGTTGTATTTTAAAGTTGCGTTCAATGTTGGACTAGTTGTTAAATTACCAAAGTTGAAATTTAAAATAATATATAGAATTGTTGTTTTTAAAATATACACATTTAATCACAAAATATATGAGAGTATTTACAAAATTGTATAAATTTTATTTGATTTTTGGATTTGGACTGAAAACTAAAATCAAGTAATTTTTTTTAATATTTTTAAAACCAAAATCGAATCAAATTTCTTATTGGTTTGGTATTGTCTAAAACCCTCATGCCACCTTCACCCCTACTAGTGACTAATACCTCCATCGGGCTCTTTTTTTATCCTCAAATATCCATTAGGGAGAAATGTTATGCCTACAAAACCTTCTTACAATTGTCACGTGGTGTCCACGCCATGTGGCGACCGTCCATTAGAGGAGGGGGAGATGTGGGATCTGGTGGTTGTCCGGATAGTCGTTACGTGACCGAAATACCACGTGTTGGTCATTCATTGGGGAAGAGGTGGGGCCGAAAGTGGCCCACATAGCAGGAGGGGGTGAGAGGGTTGTAAGCATTTGGTAGTAAACTTAGCATTATTGGCTGCGACTCTTGCTCCCATCCTATATATATATATATATATATATATATATATAGGTGGATGTGTCATCACTCTTGAAGTTCGAAGATGTCCATACATTTTCTATAGGCACTTAACATTTTACTGAAACTAGTCCAATTTTTTTTTTTTTTAGTTATTTATAAATTTGCCACCGAAAAAATTGTTCCAGGTTAGTCCAATTATTTTCAGGACTGTCAAAAAATTTGTCAGTCCTAATTTTTTAGAACTGTTAAAAATTTTTACTGTCAAATATTTCGACACCTCCTCCTCTCCTCTGCCTCCTCCACCCTCCTCCTCCTCCTCTCCTCCACCATCTCCACCCTCGTCCTCCTCCTCTACCCTCTCCACCTCGTCCTCCTCCTCCATCCTCTCCGCCCTCATTCTCCTCCTCCACCCTCTTCGCCTCTTCCTTCCTCCACCACCACCCTCCTTCCTCCTCCACCCTTTTTCCCTTTCAATTGTTGGTGGGCAGCCCATAGTAAATTTGGGACTGTTCTGAGTAAAAATTACAAAGTATTGAATTATTTTATTATTTTTATTTTAGTTGTTAATCTATTATTTATTTATTTATTAATTTTATTTATTTATAATTTTATTTATTATATTATTAATTCAATTACATTATATGGTAAATTAAACATTATATCATATTATTATATATTTATACTTTTATAATGAGGTTTAAAAACGGTTCAAAATTGAGCCGTCTAAGCCGTTTATAAATACTCCACTAACTATTTAAAAAATTAATTATTTAACTATATAATATTATTTATTTACAACTAAACAATTCTAACACAAGTTGTTACGGTGGGAGGTATTTTTCTTGGTTGCTTGAGTTCGATTCATAGGAACGACATTATTTATAATAATTTTATATTTAAATTTATTTAATAATTTTTTATGTACGTACAATGTACATGTATGTTACTAATTTCAACATAATGTAATTGTAATTTCTTTTTTTTGAGATGCATAATTGTAATTCTGTTATATACTTATATTACAAACTTAATTATATTAGATATTCAATTTTGTCACGATTATAATTACATTATAATGAACTAAAGGACCCTCCCTTAAACTTACGGGCTTTGGGTCTTAGTGATGGGCTCAGAAACCTTTCCTACCATTCCCGGGAAAAAAGTTCTTGGTTGCTCAATTTTCAAGGGGTTAAGAACGTCGTCGTATCGGAAACAACTCCGAGATCTTCCTTTCAGTTTTCACAGGAACAGGTACGATCCACCGATCACTTCTTCAAGCATTCCTCCGATTAGGGTTTCCGAACCCTAATGGCGCGATCTGTAATATTGATCTCGCTTCGATTTCGTACAAAGAAACAATGGCCGCTCCCAACCGATCGATGCTCTCTACTCGTTACTCCTGTTCATCGTCATCCTCTCGGTTCTCGAAATGTACAGACACAAGCTGGCCTCCACCGAGCTTCTGACTATTGCCGGCGGCTTCGTCAGCATGTTCGCGTTCCTCGTGCTGCTGACCGTGAATTTTTCTCTCTGTAAGTGCAATTCTTTTGTGTGGCAACAATTGTTAATTTTACGAATACGTAGTAAAAGTGCAATGGTGTTGTCACTGTTATGTGTGTTGGTGTTTTTGCCTTTGGACTAGTAAAGATAGTCCCACATTGGCTACACCACCAAGTGGGTATCTCAATATAATACTTTGTATGAGTTGATGTGTGCACATGGGGTGTGGTGGGGCACATGAGTGTCATGTGAGATTTTTTTTTCTAGGAGGAAAAATGATTAGCTCCTAATAAAAGCATTTATGCTTTTTGTCATGCTCTTGGAATTATTTTCATAGGAGCTAAGCTCCAAAGGGGGGACTTAGCGACTCGGACTCGGACTCGGGCTCAACGGCACAAAGTGGCGCTTTGTTGGCGCACTTAACACGTCAGCATCGTCGTAAGGCGCTTGTGCGCTGTTGTTGTGCTCGTTTTATGCGCGAGTTTTATGCTCGTGTTGCATGAGCGGACTTTGAATTGGGTTGTGATTGTAGGATATCAATTTTGTATATTGACTTTTTAGTCTCACATCGGAAAGAAGAGGAGGATGGGCTTCCATCTTTCCCAATATAAAGAGCCCTCTAGCCTCCTTTTGAGATAGACCAAAAAGTTGAGAAAGAGTAGCGCAAAAGAGTCCGTTCGAGTCACACAAAGAGGTGACTACGAGAGTTCCAGAAGTTCTTTTGTGAACTTGCTGGCTCCTGAAAGCAGATCGTCGATAGATGACGAATCTTGCTTTGAGCAACAATGGTCTTCACCGTCCCAGCAAGAATAATTTTTTTGTCTTCTTCTTTTTCTTCTTGGTTCGTTCTGTCTGATTGCAACTGCGTTTTGCAAGAAAAAACGAAAGTAGTTTTCGTTTTATTGTAACTCTGTTCTGTCCGTCTGCAACTGCGACTGCAAGGAAGAACGAGAAATTTGATTAATTTTGATTCTTTTGTAATCTTGAGAGCAAGTTGTTATCAGAATCCTTATATAGTTCTTCGTAGAAATCGAGAATAGTCAGAGTGTGAACTTTTGTGTGAACCTCTGATCTCGACCACGCGTTCTTCCATCTTTGGTTAAGCCTCGGGACTAACAATCTCAAAGTAAGATCCGAATAAAGATGGGGAACATCCGTTCAAGTCTTCTGGACACAAGTTTTCACAAACTTGAGAAGGTTGACGAAATTCACTTCGAACATTTGGATGAGGGAATGAGTCATTTGTCAAATGTTGAAAGTGAGTTATCGGTACCTACCATTCCGAGGATGGAGGAGATAGCGACTGAAGGACGCGCATTCCAGTTGGAAGGAAGATTACAATATGACAAAGGATTGCAGAGTATGCGCACAAGGGGAAGACCTTTGCGCATGACAGGACTTGGTGCTTTGCAAGACTTGGCGCATGGCAGCGCATTGGAAGTCTTGGCGTCTTGGCGCATGGCAGAGCTGGGCGTATAGTGTCTCAATGCGCATGATGGTCTTTGCGCATGCAGGACACGCATGAAGGCTTATGCATATGGTGGCATATGTGCATGGATTAGCGCATGGTGGCTTATGCGCATGGATTGGTGCATGGTGGCCTATGCACATGAAGGTCACTGCACTATACAAGACTTGACGCATGGCTGAAATTGGAACTTGGAAGTAGAACAAATCTGAACCAATATAGCAAGGTATAACTAAACTTGGTTACTTTGATTACTTAACTTGGTTGCTATGATTGCACAGGTTAAGCCCTATGACATGGTTGCTGACTAGTGGATGGAAACTGGTGCATCTAGCCACATGTGCTTTAGGAAGAGCTGTTGATCAAGGTCGAACCTTTCAGTGGTGAAGGTCTTGATGGCAAGCAAGGATCAAGTAGAGGATCTGGGGATTGGGACAATGGTTCTGAACTTCGAGAAGTTATAGTCAAAGGAGTGCGTGTAGCAATGTACCAGTGATTACAAGGACCTGATCTCAGGAAGTCTGTTGCAGACTTGAGGGTGAACATCCATGTTTGCCAGATGGTGATATCTTGGCAGGAGACATACGTTGAAACAAGTCGTCCAGTTTCAAATGGATGTTCGACCTTCTGTTTGTGATTGAAGTCTCATTGTAAGAGTTGTGGGACCCCAGACTAGGACATGTACTTCGTACTGCCAGATGTCTAGTCTAGGGTTTATCTCCAAATGTGAGGGTAAGGAGGTGGAGAAGTGTAAGGTCTGTGCGCAGACAAAGATCACAAAAAAATCGTTCAAACGGGTAAACCGAACTACAGATCTTCTGGAGTTGGTTCACTCAGATATCTGTGACTTCAAGCAGTTCTTCACAAAGGCCAAAAGGAAGTACTTCATTACTTTCATCGACGACTACTCGAAGTACGTGTTCGTCTATATGCTCTAGTTAAAAGACGAAGCATTCGAGAAGTTCAAGAAGTTCAGGGTTGAGGCTGAATTTCAAATGAGGCAACAACTCAAGAGACTTAGAAGTGATCTAGGAGGAGAGTATATGTCTATTGAATTCGCATCGTTCTGCAAAAAAAATGTAATTGTCAATAAGACAACTGCTCCGTATTCTTCTCAATCAAATGTAGTAGCTGAAAGGAAGAACATGACGTGACAGAGATGATGAAGTAAATACTGTTGACTACGGGTCTTCCAAACTACTTCTGGGGAGAAGCTGTGCTGACGGCTACGTTCATTCTGAACAGAGTGCCATACACAACTTCCGATATCACTCCTCAGGAACTCTGGTTCAGAGTCAGACCCAACTTGAACGTCATTCGAGTATGGGGGTGTCTGGCGTCTGTGAAGCTTTCGGAATTAAAGATTAAGAAGCTGGAATCGAGGACTACGAAGACAATCTTTCAGGGTGATGCTGAGAAGAGTAATGTTCAGAGATTTCTTGATATCGAATTAAATCATATCATTGAATCTCGCAATGCAGAACTCCTCGAAGATAAATTTGCAAGGCACAAGAACATTGTTATCGCTGGTATTTCGAAAAATAGTGTGGGTGCACAGGAGGCTGAAGCTTCCAACGAAGATGTAGTCCAAGAAGAAGTTTTCATCCCAACGACAACAATCGAACCAGAACTCGCAGAGCCGGTGTCTAAGCGAGTGAGGAGAGTGAAGGACTTCGAAGAAGATTTCGTCACTTATCATGTGGAAGCAGATCCGTTTACCTATGATGAGGCGATGAAGACCAGAGATGCTGTCTTCTGGAGGGAGGCTATAAATAATGAGTACGACTCAATAACCTCCAACCACACTTGGGTGTTGGCCAATCTTCCTGAAGGAGCTAAACCAATCAGATGCTTATCAGATCTTCAAGTCGATGAAGATAAAAGCAGACAGAACAATTGAGTTCAAGACAAGGCTATCTGCCTAGGGGCTTTCTCAGACAATATGAGATTGAGTTCTTTGGCACCTCGATGAGGGTGTCATAGATCAGGATAATGATGGTCGTAGCTGCTATTCACAAGCTGATTATTTATCAGATGATGGGAATACAGCAAGTCTTGGATGACGACAGACATAAGAGATTCACGGATAACAGTCAGAACTATTGTCATTCAGGTTTGAAGACAGTTTGCGAGTTGGTGATATCTCGATACGGCCTGAAGCAATTCCCAGGATGTGGCAGCAGGAGTTTGACAAGTCATCTAGTCAAAATTGTCGCAGGATCAGCGAGACGGACAAGTGTGTGTACACGAAGTTCGCTGATAATGGAGGAGTCATCGTTTATATCTATATGGACGACTTGCTAGTCCCAGTTGTGGACACAAAAGTGTCACTAACAAAGATGTCCTTTTTGTCCAAACTCAGGACATGGGATTGCGGATGTCGTCTTGAGGATATAAGATAATCCGGATGCCATGTGGGCTTGCTTAGTCACAAGTTCTTAGCATGAAATGTTGGTCACACGCTTTGGATATCAGGGACGATACTCCTCAGGTGTGACATGAATATGAAGCCAAATCCAAAAAAAAGCGTCAAACAATTGGTATACTCGATCATCATCAGGTGAATGATTCAAGCTGCATGTACCATCAGGTCTGACATAGCTTTTGCTGTAGGGATGCTGAGTCAGTTCACAAGTAGTATATGTGTTGAACACTGAAAGCTGTGAAGAGAGTCGTCAGAATGCTCAGGAGAACTCAGTAGTATATCCTGTGCTACAGCAGTTATCCAGATATGAAGGAAGGCTTCGGTGATGCCAGTTGGTGCTCAGGAAAGAAGAGTGGAAGATCCACAGGAGGACGTGACTTCTCCAGGAGTGGTGTTGCTATATCGTAGAAGTCGAAGCAGTAGTCTTTTCTCTCATAGTTCTTTGCACTATCAAGCTGCAACATATAAAGCAGAATGGCTCTGGAAGTTCTCAGATGATCTTTCTATGGTTAGTACACAGATTCGGATGATACCGACATACTGTGAAAACCAGGAAGCTGCAGCAGTGGCATCTCTTCATCTCTTCAACGGTTTGAAGAGAACTACGTGGATAGAATACATGACACTGAATGAGTGCAGATTGCGTGGATCATTACAGTGCTTTAATGATCGAAGTCAGGTAAATCTGGCAGATCCGTTCATGATAGACCTCAAGAGCTAGTACATGACACTGAATGAGCGCAATTAGCGTAGATCATTATAGTGTTTGATGATCGGAGCCAGGAGAGTCTGGCAGATCCGTTCATGTAAGACCTTCAGCGCCAGCTGATCCTAAGAACTATAAAGTAGGGTAGTACTCAATGTTACAATGACGTGACACCACACGAGGGAGTGAACCTCGGCTTTGGGTCATGTGACTCATGTCACAGCGGCGTAACACCGCATATACTCAAGGACAACATATATGGACTTGGAGGACCTCTGATATTGTCTTTGTAATCCTACCATTTAGTTTTATGTTATTAGTTCAAAGAGAAATCTACTAGGCATCTAGCTATTGGTTCAAGGGAGGATCATTGACTGGAAGAATATCAGGAACAGTGGGTAGTCCTTTGAGACATTGAGGGGTTACGGACTCAGAACCACTGTTGTCTACTAATTGTTCTTTTGTGTAGAACAAGTCCTGTGGGAGGATGGCTTAGATGCCTTAATGAGTTCTCAGACATTTTGAATGTTTGGTGTGCTTAACAGGAAGCACGGTAGTGCAACACTACAAAGGAGCGTAAGGTCTCCATGCTACAGTAGGTGACACCACCAAGAGGTTCCTCGGTAAGGGTAATGCCTCGGCTTCGCGAGCCATGTCACAGCGGCGTAGCACCGCACATAGACATGTAGCCTAATACTGTAGAATGAAGAGTGTAGGCAGCACTACAAAGAGGCTGGTGTCCTCATGTTAAAGTGGTGTGACACCACAGAGGTAAAAGATGTACATCTTCGGCTACGCGAGCCATGTCACAGCGGCGTAACACCGCAAGGAAGCGCAAGGTTTCATGCTGGGTAGTTTGGCACTACAAAGAGGCTGGGACCTCATGCTACAGTGGCATGACACCACGATGAGGTTTAGCCTTGGCTCTGGGCCATGTCATAGCGGAGTAGCACCGCAAGGAAGCTCGAGGCTTCATGTCAAGGACTATTTAAAAGAACTCACCTAAAAGAACTCACCTAGAGTGTATGGAAAGAGATATAGGCCTTCTCTTGAGGGAAAACTTGTAGACGTCCAAAATACATACACCGAAACCAGGTGTGCACATGGCTTTTAATGTGCAACCGGAAGCACAACTGATGTCATTGTGTGAGTGGAAAGAATTGCAGCTATGGTGCAGAATTCAAGGCTTAGTCAATTCTTGTATCATACTATTGTTCGACCAATGCGAGAAGATTCAAGTCGAAGCGATATCTATCCTAATACATAATGGGCAGTCACTGTGGGGAACGCTCAACCCATATATATTGAGATATGTGGGAGATTGTTGGTGTTTTTGCCAATGGACTAGTAAAGATAGTCCCACATTGGCTACACCATCAAGTGGGTATCTCAATATAATACTTTGTATGAGTTGAGGTGTGTACATGTCCTAGGAGAAAAAATGATTAACTCCTCATGAAAGCATTTATGCTTTTTGTCATGCTCTTGGAATTATTTCCATAGGAGCTAAGCCCCAAAGGGGCTTAGCTAGCGACTCAGATTCGGGCTCGGGCTCAAGGGCACAAAGTGACGTTTTGTTGGTGCACTTTGCACTTAGCACGTTAGCATCGTCGCAAGGCGCTTGTGCGCTGTTGTTGCACTCGTGCGCTCGTTTTATGCACTCATTTTATGCTCGGGTTGCATGCGCGTGTTGCATGAGCGGGCGCTGAACCGGTGCTGGACGGACGCTGAGCGGGTGCTGAACGGACGCTGAGCGGGCTATGCATTGGGCTGCGATTGTGGAATATCAATTTTGTATATTGACTTTTTAGTCCCACATCGAAAAGAAGAGGAGGATGAGCTTCCATCCTTCCCTATATAAAGAGCCCTCTAGCCTCCTTTTGAGATAGACCAAAAAGTTGAGAAAGAGGAGTCCAAAGGAGTCCGTTCGAGTCATTCTAAGAGGTGACTACGAGCGTTCCAGAAGTTCTCTTGTGAACTTGCTGGCTTTTGGAAGAAGATTGTCGATAGAGGACGAATCTTGTTTTGAGCAACGGTGGTCTTCACCGCCCCAGCAAGAATAATTTTTTATTGTCTTCTTCTCCTTTTTCTTCTTGGTTCGTTCTGTCTGATTGCAACTGCTTTTTGCAAGGAAGAACAAAGGTAGTTTTCGTTTTATTGTAACTCTGTTCTGTCCGTCTGCAACTGCGATTGCAAGGAAGAACGAAAAATTTGATTAATTCTGATTCTTTTGTAATCTTGAGAGCAAGTTGTTATCAGAATCCTTATATAGTTCTTCGTGGAAATCGAGAATAGTCAAAGTGAAAACTTTTGTGTGAACCTCTGATTTCGACCACGCGTTCTTCCATCTTTGGTTAAGCCTCGGGACTAACAATGTGTGTATATACTGGAATTGTGAACTCGATGAAACATGGAGACCCAAAAAATGCGGGGCCGTGTTTTGACGGACACAACCAGGACACTCCAAAATACACTAAGACACACAAAAAAAAGAATTTTCAAATAAGGTTTGGCATTATGTATCATCCCGGATTCCATTTGGTCCTGGATGCAAGGTGCGAGCCAAATAGTTTCCATTCCGGATGGACGATTTTTCAGACGTGCCATTCATTTCGGGGCTCAAATTGGCATTTTTCCGAAACTCAAGCTTGAGGAGCGTTTCGGAAACAGTCGGGGAAGACGTAACTTCAATCCTTTCGCTTACAATTGTTCAGGGGAGAAATTACAGTAAGAAGAGAGGTTAGGTGGCATCACAATGGATTTTGACATTCTAAATTGCTTTCATTTCCGAAACAAAGGGGAGGAAAGTGCTAGCAAGTTTATCCTCTTTCCTCAACTTTTCAAACAAAGGACGCGGAGAGCGTGCTAGGACTTCCCTCCACTTCCCACTCTCTTTGATCCAAAGAGCCCCAATGATAATTGTCTACAATTAGTATCGTTTCTCTTAAGATGGTTTACAACCTTTTTGGTTGTTCTTATCTTTGTGTTCTCTAGAATGGACTAAATCCTTGGACCAATTTAAGCGCGGTGTAAAATTTGTTTAGTCTGAAGAATTTGTACACCAGAAGTTATTTATGTAGGAATGGTAGAGCGGTGCAAATTTAAGGCAGTAAGTTAGAAAGAGGAGAGTCTATCAAGCATGGCTTTGGAAGTACTAAATCAGTCGATATTCACTAATCCGTTATGATTAAATTTTGATGGATGCGACCTGTATGTATATCTGTACTTATTTGTTTGTCATTCTTTAAGTTCTCTCCCAATACAAGCTTTTACTACTTAAGAATTGCCAGCATATTTTATCTTTTGAAAAGCATTGATTATCGGTATGTTAAACTTCAACTTGATTTTATTTCTTACAATTGAGTCACAATTACTTTCCTTTTGCATTGGATATAATTTTTGAGCAAAGTATATTCTTTCATTATGTTAAACATGTACTTCAGTTCATCAGGAAGTATCAGGAAACGTGTGGAGTGAAAACAGGATGGGTGCAGGTAATTTTATGCTGGATACTGAATTACATGTGCTGGAAAGAAAAATGTCCTGTTAAACAGGTACTGTTTTCATATATATATATATATATATATATATATATATATATATATTGTTAAACAGAATAAATAATCATCAATCTAGCCATTTATAACTTTATCTACAGTTTTTGCTTATATATTGTTAAGTAGATATTGTTTTACATCTATAAGTAAATAATGTTCTATATACCACTATAATACATTCTATTAGAATTCGTAGTATAAAATTGTTATTAAACTTTTGTTAATTTATGTTACAAAATTTACATGGTATATACTATTCTGTTAAATACGTACGGTCTACAAATTCGTACATGTTGTTTTAGAATACAAATCTGTAAAATAATTCATTGCTGAAATATTTAATTTCTGTTAAGTAGATACAATTTTCATACCAATACAAAGGCTATTATATTTGTGACATCCGTGATCATTTTTGATACAATCTAGTTAACAGAAAATAGTTTAGTGATATAGCAAAAAAAATTCGAATCTATGTTCTAAAATAGAGATTAGTTTGGGTACAAGTCGAAAGGATTATTCTTACAAAAGGTATAAATAACCCTAAGCTACATGGTATTTAAGAGTTTTCGGACCACCTCTGGTTGAGATCCGACCCCTACAGCTAACCCAAGTTGATAAAAAAAATTTAGACTAAAGTTTTGTTAAGGTTGATTAACACTCATTTAAACTGTTACTTTATTAATCTAGACCGTCATATTGATCAAATACACTATTCTTGCAGATTTTTTAGATTGCCACTTTTGTTACTGGTAAAGATGAGTCTTCTAGTGCCAAACCTGAAAAGTTTACTGGGTCTTACTTACATAGGTGGCAGTCAGATGATATTTTAGCTTACTAGTCTAGGACTTATATCAGCAATAGATGGAACCGTACCTATGTTAAATGATTCTGATGACACCGAGTCTGACGTAGAAGTAACCAAATCCATTAGTTCCATCAAACCAAAACCCCCTAAAAATAGAACTCTATTGTTTTCACATAATTCTAAGTGCCTTATCTGAGTTATTATATGACATTTTCTTTGAATATAAAAGCGGTAAGAACTCTGTGGTGCATTGCAAGAAAATATATGGTTGCGATTCAAAGTGTGTAAAAGGGCGGGCGGCCCGAAATCCGGTCAACGGACCGGTCCGCTCCGGCCCACTCCCCCCCACGGGTTCGGGCTCGGTTGGAGGATCCGACCGGCAAGCCCGGCCCGGTCTCGGCTTTGTTTGGGCCAGATCCAATTCGACCGGCCCGGTTGGCCCGGCCTGGATCGGTCCGGTTCAGCCTGGTTCGGCTGATTTTTATATATATATTTGGATATATCCGTTCGGGGGTATTTTTACCAAAATATCTCCATTTTAGTAGCTTTTGTTTTTGAACGTTTTAGGGATATTTTGGTCATTTTGCTAAAAATGACAAAAATATCCATTATGAAAACTCTTTTTTGATGGTATTTGGGGTTATTTGGCCCAAAAAAATTCCTATAAATAGCTAATAATTCATGAAAAATAAACATTACACAATTTCTTCCCTCTTAGACTGGTTCGGCCCGATCCACCACGGACCGGGTCATGGGTGTGGGCTGGGTCGGGTGCCAAGCCGACCGGGCCGGACATGCTCGCTCTCTCCACCGGGTTGGGCCTGGACCGACCCGAACCCGGTCAAAATCGGTCAAACCGGGCTGGGCCGGGCCGGTCCGGCCCAATACACATCTTGAGTTGTGATGATGCTGGAATAGAAAAATTTAATTCTTCCTCATTTAATAGGTATTTTTTGGTAGATAACAAATCTATGAATGACTAAATCCATGAATTCTTGAAATACCTTAGACACATCCAAGCCAAAGGTACAAATTTTTCTTATGACCATAAAATGGTTTTCTTGATAGATAATCTACCTGATTCTTGGTATGATTATACTCGAGAACTTATCCATACAAAAGAAAACCTTACCTTTGTACAAGTTTTAAATGGAATTGGAATAGAAAAACAACTCGGTTAAAGTCTAAACATAAGATCAAATCTATGACTAAGGTAAACATTGTAGAAAACCAGAGTAAACCCAAGTCAAATCGTCACAAACCCAAAAGAAATTTCTTCAAGAAGAAATTTTTTTAGCCTCACCATCAGAACCAGCAGAACCATAAACCTAGACACACTAGTCATACTCATGATCAAAAGAAATTTTGCTTAGTATGTACTGTATGTGGAAGAACAAATCATCTGTCCTTCAATTGTTTCTACAGAAAGAAGGAAGATACCAAGACCTCTTTTAAAGGAAAAGACACTTCTAAACCGGAAACAAACATTCTTCTGAATGGGTCTTCTAGTTCGTTCATGTTTGTTAGCTTCCAACCCTTTGTCAATATTTTTTACCATTCTGATGATTGATGGCAATATAAATATATGCAAAAATAGTAGATAAAGTTACAAATGGCTAGACGGATGATTATTTATTCTGTTTAACAATAACTAAACATATATACGAAAACAATATCTATTTAACAGGATATTGTTTCAGCACATGTAAATTCAGTAGATGTTCATTATGTTGTATACATAATGAACTTTGCTGTAAACAATATATAAAATTAAATTTAGTTAATGTTGCCGGTCTTCGAGATGAGTCATGTACGAAGTATTGCCCTAAGAGAGATATTCGAGGTCTATGTGTAGACTTCTCTCGTAATCTTTCCAGAGGTAAAACCTTTCTTGTTATCGGCTTCCTGTCAATATGCACACAACTCCGAAAGAAAATGACCTGAAATTAGCTTGCTCAGAAATAGAACGAACACTAGGAGAATGAAACCAGCTTTTTGGTGGAAAAAGGAAGAGGGAGAGAGTTTTGCTTCTGGAAAGTCGCGTCACCACAAAGCAAAACAGAGAAGAAGTAAATATATAGGCAGCCTCTCACCCCACATAATTAATTGGTTTTAATAGAAATTAATTGGCTAATAAAATAGACGTTTGGGAGAATAAATTGCCCGTTGGATGAATCATTGAGCAACGGATAGAAACATAAAAACTGAAATTGTCAGAAAATAAAAAGCAAATAATTTTTTTTGGGTCTTAACCCGAACCCGATAAAGAAAATCGAATCGGCATTCGACGTCCGCAGATGTGCACGCATGCCTGCACACGTTACGTTTATTGAACAGAACCGAGACAAGCCGGGCAACGGCGCCGCATGTACACCACAGGTCTAGCCCATAACAACTCACAAGTGAGCAAGAGAGAGGAAGTAATATAAAGATTAGGAGGGGGGGTTGTCCTATCAAATGTGGGACTAAAAAAAGTTGGTTTTTCAAGCAAAAGTATACAATAATCCCCCTCCCCCCCCCCCCAAAAAAAAAACCTACTTTAGATAACAGAGATAATAATATAAAAAGAAGAATAGTAGATAATTTTTGGACAAATAAATACTATACAATATGTGAGATGTAGTACAACATTGAATCTCATTTAGTGACTATTGTCTTTATCTAAAGAATTAGATAATGGACTGTGCCTTGAATCAGACTTCTTGAATCATATTCAGAAAATAGTATACATAATATGCGAGAGTTTCTTGGGTTTATCGGGATGACGCTTTTGATTGGCCATGTGCAGTTTTTTCTTGTTCATGAAAGTTGTCTGGAATCGTCCTATCCCATAGTTGCAGCCTTCACGATATCTCATGTAGGTAAGTCCTCAAAGGATTGATAATTGGAGTCAACCCTACATAATCATGCTTGGACCTATTAAGAGTTTCCAAAACTTATCATAACCATATCACACTGGAACATTGTTATCATAGGGATGAAATATCTTTGTACAACATTGGGCATTATTTTTGAGAATTTAATCTCATGATCAATATTCCATATTAGTCACCTAAATCCAGCTTGTTTCTACCCATTGACCAAGCATCTTGGGATCTCTAGTCAGACTCGGTTGGGTTGCCAATGCTAGTGACTTACTTGTGGGCTTAATTCTACCCCCGATGATTCTAGGATTAATGTCCTAGACAAACCCTTCGTCAAGTGGTCTGCAAGGTTCTTTTCTGAATTTATTTAGTCAAGAACTACATATTTGTCTAATAGGCTTTTTATAGACTTGAAGTACAGCTGCAGAGTCATGTTCATCTTAGCATTCACAGAAATATGTTTTAGCAGTTCTATAATAGATTTATTATCACAGTTTATAGAAATGACATGAACAGAAATATGCAATATATAATAATAATAATAATAATAATAATAATAATAATAATAATAATAATAATAATCTAAAGCTATTTTTAGCTATTCAGCTTCTGTACAAGCACTATCTAAAGATATCATTTCAGAGTCTATGATACTCCTAGCTATGATATTTGTTTATATGAACCCCAAAAGATTGCAGCTCCTCCTTGAGTAAAAACATATCCAAAAGTAGATTTGACATCATGTGAATCAGTTACCCAGATGACCTTTTATTATATCAGGATATCTAGTATAATGCAATTTATAATTTAGAGTACTCTTATAGTATCTAAATATTTTTTCTAATGAAGGTCAAATGTAACTGGTTTGTGTTGCTAGTATATCTACTTAGTCTCCCAACAACAAATACAATATCAGGTCTGGTCCTATTTGTTATATACGTAAGAGAACCTATCATCTGTAAATATCTATGTAGTTCCATAGGTGAACACTCAATTTCCTTGAGGATAATACTACTATGATAAGGGGTAGATACAAGTTTCTTATCAAAATACTCAATTTTTTTTAGCATTTTCTTTATGGAGTGAGTTAAGGATATAGTATAACACTCTTTGATCCTAGACAATTATATTCCTAGAATCAAGTTGGCTTCTCCTAAATCTTTTATATCAAACTTACTAGACAGATATTCCTTGGTATCATTTATGAAATCAAGAGATGATCTTAGAATTGAGATATCACCTACAAATAAGCATAAAATGACACAACTTGCATCTATAGTTTTAGAATATACACATTTATCATACTCATTTGTTATAAATCCATATTCTAAAACCACTTTGTCAAATTTGTGATGCCATTACTTAGGAGCTTGTTTTAGGCCATATAAAGATTTTACTAATCTGTAAACTTTTTTTTTCTTGACTTTTACCAATGAACCCTTTGGGTTGCTCCATGTAGATCTCTTTCTCTATATCTCCATTTAGAAATGTTGTCTTTACATCAATTTGATGGATCAACATATAATGAATGAATGCTAAAGCTAGGAGTATTCTAATAGTAATAATCCTAGCTACATGTGAGTATTTGTCAAAATAATCTAATCCCTTTTTCTGAGCGAAACCTTTAGCTGCTAATCAAGCCTTGTATTTTTCTATAGTATCATCGGCTTTAAGTTTCTTTTTAAAGATCTATTTACAACCAATGAGTTTACTAAAGTATGCTAAAAATCAAGTATTATTCTCCATGATAGAGACTTGTACAAATGTAAGGTTTTCTTTTGTATGAATAAGTTTTCTAGCATAATCGACGAAGAAGGAGGAAGCTTATCTATCGAGCAGTCTATCTTATGGGCATTAGAAAAATTTGTACATTTAGCTTGGATGTGTCTAAGGTGTTATTGGAATTCATGGATTTGGCCATTCATAGATTTGTTATCTACCATAAAATATCTATTGAATGGGGAGGAATTGAATCTTTCTGTTTCAGCATTATCACAACCATATTCTTCTTGCAATGCATCCCAAAGTTCTTTACCATTTTTATATTGAAAGAAAATGTCATATAATGACTCAGATAAAGCAGTTAGAATTATGTAAAGCAATGGTAATCTATTCTTTAGGATTTTTGGTTTGATGGAGCTAGTGGATTTAGTTATTTCTACGTTATACTCATTGTCATCATAATCATTTAACATATGTGTGGTTTCATCTATTGCTGATATAAGTCTTAGAGTAGTGAGCGAAAATCTCATATGACTATGCCATCTCTTGAAGTAAGATCCAGAAAACTTTTCAAGTTTGGCAGTAGAAGAGTCATCTTTACCGGCCATTGTGACAAATATGACAATCTAAAAATTCTGCAAAAATACTGTATTGAATCAATGTGACAGCCTAGATTAATAGAATAATAATTTAAATGATTTTGCTAATCAATCTTAACAAATCTTTAGTTTAAAAAGTTTTGATCAATTTGTGTTAGCTATAGGGGCCGGATCTCAGTCATCGGTGGTCTAAAGACTCTTAAATACCGTATAGCTTAGGACTATTTACACCCTTTGTAAGAAGGATCCTTTTGGTTTGTATCCAAACTAATCTCTACTTTAAAACTTAGATTCGAAAGAATTTTGCAATATCACTAAACTATTTTCTGTTAACTAGATTGTATCAAAAATGATTATTTGTGTCAAAAATTTAATAGCCTTTGTATTTGTATGAAAATTGTATCTACTTAATAGAATTTAGATATTTCAACAATGAATTATTTTACATATTTATATTCTAAAACAACATGTATGAATTTGTATACTATACGTATTTAACATAATAGTATATACCATGTAAATTCTGTAACATTAATTTAACAAAAGTTTAATATAACAGTTTTATATTAAGAAGTTTTATATTAAGAATTCTAGAAAGAATGTATTATACTGTTATATAGAACATTATGTACTGTTTATATAAAATCACTGTCTAATTATTGTAAAGAAGTTGATTATGTGAAGATAGATTTCGCACTTCATCAAATATACAGTTTTGTATATGTGTGTGGATTATATTGAAGCTCAAATATCTATGATTGCTTGATAATCATGAGCATCTACTTCCATTACAAATGGTATCATGTAAATTAATTGCGTGAATGAGATAAGATAAGTTACATTCTAGAATTGATTGTGTGTGTAGGAGAAGACAAATTAACTGTCTTGGTATCAATCTTCCCTCTTTTCCAAATTCTGGGATAATGGGAGAAAAATCTCTACTTATAAAGACAAAAACATATGGGATGCAGACATTGTTGCTTTGTTTTGGTGACTTTAGATGGAAAATAATAATAGAGTTCTTAACAAAACAACTTGCTCTTCTGATGATTGTTAAGGAGCTGGATTCGATAATCACATTACGCACTAGATCTCTGTTCAAGAAATCATAGAAGAATTCTTGATCTTTAGTTGGCAGTTTTGATGATAATTCTTTCATTAATTTCACACAAATGTCAAAATTTTAGCATTTCTAGATATGTATAGGACTATCAAAATTTTAGTAGTCCTAAACATAATCATGTTTAGGACTACTAAAATTTTGGTAGTTCTTCGTCATCCCAAAATGACTGTTTTGATTATGAACCTTCGAAACTCCATTAATGGAGTTCGAAACTTCAGAAATGGTCCCAAATAGGACTATCTGCTACGAAACTATTAAAAAGACATGGATTAAGGTTGAGAAATTTGGGAAGGAAGAGGAAGAAGCCAAAATTGTTTTTTTTTATACTTAAGTTTGGGGGTGTCCTTAACATTTTCAAAATGGTATTTTGGTTATAGAAATTTCAGAATTATTTGTGCTGGCCCCTAACACTTTTGGGGGTGTCTATTAGAGGTGAGCATTCGGTTTATTTGGTTTCAATATAACCGAAATAGTCAAAACCGAATAAGTCGAAACTCAAAAAATTCAATTTGAAACTGAAATGAACCGAAGCGAACCGATATGATGGATTCACTTATGGGTTATTCGATTTTTTCCATTGGACTGTTTTTATTGTTTAATAGGTGGGGCCCAAAGTTGGGATAATGGTTAAATTATATTTAAAAATAATAATTTTATACATATAATTGTTGTATTCCAAAGTTGGACCCAAAGTTGGACCCAAAGTTGGAGTAGTTGTTAAATTATCAAAATTGGGCTTCATAAAATTTAGATATTGTTGGTATATTAGAATATTCTTGGTATATTTGTTGGTGGTTGTTTTCAAAATATACACAAAAATATACACATTTTTAACCATAAAATATGCATGGAATTGATGGTATTTACATAATTTCATAAATCTTATTCAGTCTTCGTTTTGGACCGAAACCCAAAACCAAAACAAAAAAAACTTCAAACCGAATTGAATCTCTTATTTGGTTTGGTTTGGTTTCTCAGTCCAAAACCGAATAATACTCACCTCGAGAGCCAATATGTGCTATCTGTTAATAGTTTGGAAATTTTGGTTTATAACTATAGCAATTTTTTGGTATGATTTAGAGGGAAGATGAGATCAGTCTGTTAGCTGGGTTCAAAAATAGTTAGGTAGATAGTTATGTAGGACTTGAATTAGATTGGGAGATGGCTAATTATGGATTCGAATTAGTACCATTTAAATTTTGGTTTGTATTTTTATAGGATTTGGATGGAATTAGATTTGATTTGAAGGAAAGGTTTGAGTTTGATTCATGATAACTTTTAAGGTTTAAATCATTATTGGAAAAGGCTTTGAATAGAAGAATAGGGATTAAACTTGTATTTCAAATTCTCTGGATGATTTCTAATTAGGGGAACATAACTATAGCATTACCTACTATAACAATTTGATAGTATAGAAACATATCTAAATGTAAATAACAGTAACAAAATTACCATTCCAAAAAGAAATAAGCAATTTGTTAAACCCTTGTCCGTGGATTCTGGGACTACATGAAGTCATTATAGCCACTAGTACTCGATCATATCTGACTATTCTATCCTACCACATGGAGTTACTATAACCACCACCACTCAAGTCCACATACTTTGAATCATCTATCTCCACCTCAACTTCTTATCACCTAATCACAATACCCTGTAAATAATTTATTGTCATTTTTCTTAAATCCTCAAAAGTTTAAAAAATACGTAAGAATTTTTTCTAAAGATATGGTGGTTGAAGAAGACAAGGGAGAGTGTTGCATAGAAGCTGGTGAACAAAATAAGATATGTAAGAAAAAAAAAATTAAAAAGTGAAACAAGGAAATATTTGGTACATAAGAAACAAGCTAGAATATCAAGTTGTCAAGCTAGACAATTTGAAAGAAATTAATCTTTTGATTGATGAGCAGACCCAGTTGCAAAATACTTTGAAGGCTTCCTACCTTGATACCATACAAATAAATTTTATGGAAGCAAAGATCAATAGTCCCAAGACTAAAAGAAGGGGATAGTAAAACTTCTTTTTTCCTCTCAGTTTCCAATACTAAGAGAAGTTAAAAATCTCATAACTCTTTTGGAGGACGAAGGTTCTGAGTAATCAGACACAAAATATTATAAAACATTTTTAATCATCATTTTCTTCATATTTTCGGAACCACAGTCGATAGGTTTTGCAGTTACATTTGGGAATTATGATAACGAGAACTGGGGTACCATGGAACTAGAGGAAAAGTTCACTGAGGAGGAGATAAAGAAGGTCTTTGACTTGGAAGGAGATAAGAGCCCAGGACTTGACGACTTCCCCTAATTATTTTTCAATGTTTTTGGGACGTAATAAAGAGTTTTGATTGCCATATTTGATGAAATCCACAATGGCCATAATGAGCTTTGTAGATTCGATGATGCAGTTCTTACACTTGTTCAGAAAGTACAAGTCACGAGTAGAGCCTGACAATTCAGACCTATTAGCTTGCCTAATTCAGTTTCTGAACTTTTTTTTTTGCAAAGGTCTTGGCTAACATATTATGAAGCAAAATTTCAATGCTAGTTGATGAAAATCAATCTGCCTTTATTAAGTGGAGGTCGATTCTTGATTGTGTTGCCGCTGCCCAAGAAGTTATTCAGGACTGCCAGAAAAAGCGTTGTCTAGTGTTTTAATTAAAGCGGACCAAGAGAAGGCCTTTGTTTCAATTATTGGGATCTTTTTAAAGGAATTTATGTTGGCCATAGGCTTTGGTGACAAGTGGATAAACTGGGTTTACTTTGTTTTACAAGGGAGTTGTTATTTTGTTATCATCAATGGAATTAAAGATAACCTTATGCCCTGTAAGAGGGGCTTAAAGTAAGGAGATCCTCTCTCCCTCTCTCCCCCTCCTGTTTTGTTCTTGCCATCAATGTCCTCTCCAAAATTTTGACTAAAGCCAAGCAAGAAGATTTTGTCTCGGGTTTGGAAACTTTGGATCAGACATTTTCACTATGATGATGATACTCTATTCTTTTGTCCCCCATCTCCGATTACTTTTTCCCTCAAATACATTTTGTTCATGCTCGAAGCTGTTTCTGGTTCTTATGGTCTGAAAGTCAATTATTTGAAAGCATCTTTCTTGCTTATTAGGACTTGTGACAATTTGCATGATCAGTTGCCTTCTGATATCAATTGCAAAACGAGTCATTTTTTTATTATATTATTGGGATTGCCTCTTAGACTGGAATGTTTGAGGAAAACAGATAGGCGCCTATAGTACAAAAGGTTCAAAAGTGTCGATGGTTGGAAGAAAAATCCATTATCAAGGGAAGGAAGGCTGATTCTTGTTAACTTAGTTCTCTCAGCTATTCCTATATAAATGTTGTCCATGTTCCATGCTCCAAATGGGCTATCAAAAGAATGAATTTCTTAAAAAGAGCCTTCCAAAATTGAGGTGGTATCTTCTTCGAATTGTATTGTCAATTAGAAATAAGTATGCAGAAGTAAAAAAAAGGAAGTCAGATATCTTAACTGTTGGATTAGCAACATTGGATTAGTGGCGGAAAAGCAGGAAACAATCAGGTAATCATGAAAGGTTGAAAGTATAGACATTCTTGACTTGTATCATTTCAATCGTGCCTACTTGAAAAATGGAGATGGACTCTTATCAGAAAATGCTCCATGGGCTCAATTAGTACTTAATAACTATTATACTAGACAGCCTTATTGGGGCTTCTCATCTCCTCCATCATCTTCTTAAATTTCTTCCTTTCGGAAAGGTGAGTAGTGCTGATTTCGTTATATCTCAAGGAAGCTGTTTAGAATGTAGCAATGGGTCAACTATCAAGTTTTGGAAGGATATTTGGGTTAGACATGAAAAATTTGCTACTTTATTTCCTAACCTCTTCAATTTAGTCACCACCAAAGATTCACTTGTTTCCTCGCAGGTTTTCCAGAGCATGATAGATGGTATTAGCATCCGGCATTCACCAGAGTAATTGCTGATGGATTTTCTTAGTTTCTGCTTGACAATTTTAGGGGTAGCGGTTAAGAGGTATTTTTAGAATACCGGTTATGAGGGGTCTCATTTGGAATGATTTTAAGTAGCGACTTTTAAACTAGTCCAACCTCTGTTTGGTAATTCATTAACGAACGGTTCTGAAAGTTTTTTTACACGAATAAAATTACCTATATGTCCATATATAAATAAAATAATAAAAACACAAAATAATAAAAATAACACATGAAACAATAAAAACACATGAAATAATAGAAAAGTCTGGATAAAAGTATGAGAGAAATATTTTAAGAACTTACAGAAAATTTAGCCGTAGTTTAAAAGAAATAGAAGTCCACATTTGATCAAAATAATATAAACACATGAAATAATAAAAATGACTGGATGAAGTAGAAGAGAAAGATTTTAAGTACATATTTGGGAAAGTAGCCACAGTTTGGAAGCAGTAGAGGAAAATGAAAAAAAATAGGATAGGGTATTAATAGTTATAATTATATATTTTTGGTGAGAATATAAATATAATAGAATAATAAAATCCCTTAAAATCCTCCTATTTGGAGTGTTTATAAAGACACATAAAATTATATTACACCGGTTTTGGAAGGTTTTTGAGCCGACCAAAACCAATGCTTCAAAAATTTAACAAGCAACGGTTTTTAAAACACTTTATAAAAGGTCGGTTCAATAATATCCCAAAATCGGTGAAAACACCGTTACCAAGCAGACCCTTAGGAGTTTCATGAGTTGACATATATTCTTGATACGATGTCTTTAAATCAAGAAACTGATTCTAAAAGATGGACACCTACACGTATTTACACAGTGAGGTCTACATACAAGAAATTTAGGGTCCGTTTGGAGTCCTTCTGAAATTTTGTTTTGAAAACAGTCATCTGAAAGTAAGTTATAAAGTTATTTTTCGAGTATAAATTTTTTGACTTTGTGTTTGGTTACTTTCATCTGGAAAATAGTTTTAAAATACAAAAAATGAAGATTTTGTTTGTTAAAATATTTTCTGAAAACTGTTTCCCAACAAAAAATTAAGGCTTTTTATAAGGGCACTACCATATTTACTTGGGGCTAGCCCACTAAGGAGGAAACTTTACTTACACTAACCCATCATTTTACTCATACTAGCCCACTACTCCCAAACCCTCCCAAACACTCCCAAACCCTCCCTACCCCACTGGAGCTCTCCCCCCTCCCGCCGGCCGATCTTCGAGAGTCTGTCCTCCTCCTTGTCGATGGCTCCCAAAGTCTCGAAAGAACCAAGGTACAAATCATCATTCTCCTTGTGCTATTGTATTCGCAAAATTGTCCAAAATTTTTCAAAAATTCTATTGCATTTTGAAAAATTTGAGTGATTTTCTTTCCATTCTTCAAATGAGGGCATACAAGTCCTTGGCGGAGTTTAGGATGTAGTTTAGACGTTCACTTGGTTGATCGAACACGATTTTAGGGCATACAATGTCGAGAATCGTCGACATTGTCGAGCAGTATCGGGCGGGACTGTAGAATTTTCTACAGTCCCATATAGATTTAGGACTGTAAGAAAATCGACAGTCCTCTTTGTATTAAGGACTGTCGAATTGTCTACAGTCCTAAATTTATATAGGACTGTAGGCATTTCAACAGTCCTAAAAAATTAGGACTGTTGAAAATTCTGCAGTCCTGTATACTTACAGGACTGTAGAAATTGCTACAGTCCTGAATGTAAAATTAAATTATTATGTTAAAATAGAAATTAATTTTTTGTCTTATAGTCATGTCCCTGGAAAGGACACTGTGGATGAAGATATGAGAAGACGTCCTACTGCTTCGATGCGTAAGGAACGCACAGTTTCGCGTACTATTGAACCAGGCGTCACTATCCGCGAACCCGAGGCACTCCCTGAAGTGAAGAAACGTCGATTGACGAAGAAGACTATCCTTCGTTCCAAGAGACGTGCTCCTCCTACTTCTTCCGGTTCTTCTTCCTCCTCCGATGAGGACATGCCAAATTTTCCAAATCGACCTACTGATGGTTCAGGACCTTCTCAGCCTGCAGATAGTCCTGTCGAGAGTCTTCCACAAACTCTCGGAAACCGGACTACTGATGGTTCAGGACCTTCTGAGCAGGCAGATAGTCCAGTCGATACTCGTCCAAACGGTTGCTCTATGTTACCGTCGATCGAAAACCATATTGCATACCAAATATGGAACAATCCGGTAAGTACATTACGTTATGATAAATTTATATATAGTTGTAAGTTTAAAGTTCATTTTACATAGAGGTATAATTTTATCCAATTGTTGACTTTTCAGGAGAGTGGTCGTATGTTGACGGTGATCAACTACGGGAAAAAATGCAATACATGGAGGTATGAATTATTGGGAGATGATGTGAAGGCAAAAATCAGTCCCACCGGTCTACAATATTTGGGTAGCTACTCATATACGACGGTGGATAATGCACTGATTTCAGCATTTGTAGAACGGTGGCATCCAGAAACCAACACTTTCCATCTACCCAATGGGGAGTTGACGATTACCCTTGATGACGTTCATCATATATTGGGACTTAGGGTTGATGGTCGTCCCATGATGAATCAAACTTTTGATGAGTCGAGCATCAACTTTTACGACTATATTGTGGATTATGTATCAGGGTGTCTGGGAGTTGATGCCACTAGTTTTACTAGTCTTCGAGAATTCAAGAAGTCCTACGGACTTCCTCTAAAATATTTGGAGGAGATATTCGCTGAGCCGGCCCCCGAAATTGATAATAGCGAAAATGTGGCCCATGGAAATTTATATGACAATAAATGACGAACTCCAACAAATCGACAACGCTGAAGAATTTTCTTTCTTGGAAAATAGAGAGCAACGCACGAAGAGGCGCCATGAAGTTTAAACAATCATTTTGAGTTGTAAAAGTTTGACTGAATATGACTTTTTAGAATTGTCAATATTTGAGCTGTAAAAGTTGTAAACGTTTGACTGAATATGACTTTTGACGATATTGAGGCTTTGAGTTGTAAAAGTTTAAACTATAATTTTGCCTTGTTGTGACATTTTGAGTTAATTTTGCCTTGTTGTGACACTTTGAGTTAATTTTGCCTTGTAAAAGTTGTATCAAAGTTTAAACTATCAATTTGAGCTGCACACTAGGACTGTCAAAATTGTGACAGTCATAAAGTTATATAAATGTGCATATATGACAGTGGGCAAACTTTAGGACTGTTACAATTTTGACAGTCCTAGTATATACTAGGACTGTCAAAATTGTGACCGTCCTAAAGTTACATAACTGTGCATATATGACAGTGGGCAAACTTTAGGACTGTCACAATTTTGACAGTCCTAGTATATACTAGTATCCTGGCAGTCTTACATATTGACAGTCCTAAGTTATTAGTAGCAATGCACAATATTCAGTCAAAATCTTCATAACTCCTTTCATTACACAACATACAACATATAGTTCAATATATACTTAAACATACATGGATCAACACAAAATACATTTTAATATACAATATCAATCGATTAGAATATCAAAGTAGTCGTCCGGCATAATTTTTGGATCCTCCATCTTCATCATCTTCTTATAGGCAGCCATTTCATCTTTGTAGGGTGTCGTCCATGCGATCGCTTCCTCGGGTGCGTGTTTATACCAAAGCGTAGAAGGTGGCGGAATAGGAGAATGAGCGATCAACCTTGGGATGACGAAGTGTTGTCCGACAACCCCTATGCAACATAGATTGGATACTCGGTGTTCGGCCGGGGGGGGCACACATTGGAAAGAAAGTATTGTTAATACCTTGTGAGATAATTATAATAGGTAACTTATACCTATTAGAGAATACGTAAGCAGCTGGCGGGACATCCATGTAATGGTCTGGCCCGGTAACTGTTTCCGTACAAGGTATGCCTGCCAACAAATCTCCAACAATTTCTTCGCCAAGTATCTGGCTATAGAATGCTAGTCGCGACTCCAACTCCTCGTACAGCTCTGCCCTAACCTGTCTCTATCCTGCTTCAACTGAATAACCTAGTTGTCTTGCTAGTGCATGGTATCCACAATGGCCATCCGCAGGAACATCAACAATAGACCAAATGAAATTCCGTATCTCTGGTAGGAAATTATCAATGTATAGACTATAAGAATCAGAAAAGTTATCAAAACTCTCCGCCGTGACTGCATCTATCGTTTTCTGTTTCTTCCCCCTTCGAATAGTTAGCTTACTCTTTTTCTGCGGAAATACCCCCCGATCCATTAAGGACTTTGCCTCCAAACTGCGTTCGATATGTTCAAACAAGGATGGATCTCTTTTAGTTGACTCCTCCTCCTTTTTTGCTCTACTCTTTCTTGACTGTGGTCTTCCCTTAGGAGTTCGAACAACGTATGGCTCTTGCAATCGAGTTGTTACCGGGACTGCAATCTCTTGGATTTTAAACTCAATGGATCTTCTCTCCGGTTCCGATGCGCCACACCACCTTGCGTGCAGTAGTTTCACTTGGGGCAACGCAAATAAATCATCTTACACTTCCACCGTCGGCATTATCGACAGCTGTCGCCAACGTTGATCAACACCATCTATTGGAATAGGTATAGATTCACGACGATATTCATTGATCTCATGTGCACACGGAAGTCTGAGTGAATGTCGATATGAACAACCGCAAACCTCGGGATCATAACCCACCGACTTCGACCTACGAATCTCCTCAAACAATAACCCCAAGGCCTTGTGAGATACCACATGGGTTAAACCATCCAAGAGGTGTTCTTGCTTGTATTCATGCTTTGCAATATTGAGGCTCATCTCAAATGATGCTACAATATCGTTCACCGTGGCAATAGTCATCAAATGAATCGATTGTCAAATAGAGACAAAATTATCGACCGATGACCGTAGATATCTTTTTAAACATGAGTGTGCTCCTTCGACCCGGTTCGTAGTGATCGTGCCATAATGCTTCACCATGTTGGTCCATGCTAAGACGAATTGCTCTTTATGTGGTTCTAGCCAAGTATCTTTGATATAAGATATGCATGTCGGGTTACTCGTCTCCCACTTTTGTTGGAACATGTACCATGCTGTGTCGTAACTGTCTGTAGTACTTGCTCGCAATACAAGACTCCAATCACTGTAGAATTCTTCGAAGCGAAGCATGTCAATTTTACCGTCCACATTTTCAAATTTTCTCTTGCATTGAGCTTGGATATTTCTATTTATATGCCAAGTGCATACTAGTCTATGCGCATGAGAAAATACAATATCTATAGCATTTATCAACGCATATTCTCTGTCAGTAACAAAAACAGACGGCTCTTTGTAACCTGTGTAAAGGGATTGTAGTTTCCTCAACGCCCATGTATAATCCTCTACTGTCTCACTCTTCATAAAACAAAAAGCGACTGTAAATGTTTTTCCCGTAGACGTAAACCCGACAACGTGAAAAAGAGGCATCTTGAACTTGTTGGTCTTATATGTACAATCAAGGACCAACACGTCTGCGAAGGACCGAGCCAAGTGTGTGCAATCAGGATGAGCCCAAAACAATGAAAGGAGTTCATCAGTTTGTGGATGTCTTCTATGGTACTCCACGTAGTGATGCTCCCCAAGCAACTTCAATACTTGCTGCATCGCCATTCTTCCTTTTATACTATTGCATTTCGCTCTGGCCAAACTATTATAGATCGTCCTCATGGTAGACTTGTTCCCATCTTGTTTTTGTCGCACAGCAGAATAAATTTGTTTCGGTGCAACTCCTGAAAGGAACAATTCTTCAACCAACTTTTTCTCATTCTCCTTCAACCGTGCCACGTAGGCATGACCCGTAAGTGTCCCTGGAATAGGATGATTGTGTCTTCCATTCTTAACTTTGATTATCCACTTCACATCTTCAACTTTTACAATCAACACCTTCAATGGACAACCACATTTTCTCGTCCCAACGTTTTTCTTAGGGATTTCTTTTTCAACAACACCCTTTTTTTTATGATGCTCCCTAAACACACCTCCTCTTTCGCATCCCAGCTCAAGATATTTTCGGCCCGGCCGAGATCTGATGGATCTTGCAATGACAATAACTACGTTATGTCGTCTCCCAACTTCTCTGCACCACTCTAATGCTTCTTCATGGCTTGCAAATTCAATATCCGTTGAGAAAATATCATCCACATCAACACCAACAACAGGATGTACCACAATATCTGAACAAGGTTGGTCCTATAACCAATATAAAATAATATAAAATTTAATAACTTCATATAATTATCCAGGACTGTCACTATTTTTACAGTCATATTTTTAAATAGGACTGTCCAAATTATGACAGTCCTACTTTTATATAGGACTGTCGAATTTATCACAGTCCTCTATTAATTTAGGACTGTAGATTATTTGACAGTCCTATATTTATATAGGACTGTCTAATTTTTACAGTCCTAACTCGTGACTGTCGAATTAGGGTTGTCGTTTTACGTACCGTACGTGCTTCAGAACAACCAACATGTTCTTCGGAACGTCCGGAGTGCATATTTAATGAATTGGACGATCCGACTTCGTCATCGAACATTTTTTCATGTATTGTTCCTACAATAGTCAAAATAAACTAAATCTTTTTCGGACAATTGCAAAACTTATTCATCGTAGGTTGTCGAAGACATACCGGAAGAATATTCCTTGGAGTATCACCAAAGTAAAATCCTCCTCCAACCACAACTAGCAATTTCCAATTTTAGGTTTGGGCTTGGTGGAATGAGGGTTTCTTCAAGTCTAGGTGGAATGCCAAAAATAGAAATAAATTTCACTTTTATACTTTGGTGTGGGCTAGCCCCAAGTAACTATGAGAGTGGCAAACTTGTAATTTTGGAAAATGGGACTGTCAAAATTATGACAGTCCTAACAATTTGTAGGACTGTCAAAATTTTGACAGTCCTTCAAAGTGGTAGGACTGTCAAAATTTTAACAGTCCTGATTATAACAGTCCCGAGTTTGGGCTAGCCCAAAGTAACTTTCATGATGGCAAACTTGTAATTTTTTCTAAATTTCCAATGGGCTAGCCCCGAGTAAAATGTGTAGTGCTCTTATAATTTGCCAAATTTAAGCATGTCCATTCGTGTCCAACTGTGTCCCTCTCAAACGTGTCCATCTATGTCTGATTCCTCCGTATCCATCTGTGTCCAGACTCTCAAATGTGCAAATCTCTGTGTCTTGTCCACCGTATCCATCTGTGTCCGGACTCCAGCACAACCGAGCGGAACCCTAACCCAAAGCTGGCAGCCTGTGGCCCTCGAGAGCCTCCGCTACCTCTCGGCCTGCTCGAGGAGGACCTCGCCCGCGCTCGCAGCCGTCATCAACAATCCCACCACCATCCTCGAGCTCGAGGAGGACCTCGCCCGCGCCGAGGACCTCGAGGACGACCTCGATTTGGGGCTCTGGGTTGGAAACGTATACCCTACCGCCGTCGTCGTCCTTGAGCTCGACAACCCCACCGTCGTCGTCATCCTCGAGGTCTCTGTGCAACCAGCAGGAGCTGACTTCATCGTGGTCGTCCAGGCGGTCGAACTTCTCGAGCCGCGGATCGTCCGACCAGAGTCGACTCCTCGAGCCGCGGATCCGTCATCGACATCGCCGTCGTGGGGGTGGGAGAAGGGACCCATCGTCGACATCATCGTCGTGGGGGTGAGAGAAGGAGAGCCTCCTGGTGTGTCCTCTGTAGAGAAGAGGTTCTTCAAATCCAATTTTTTTTTCGGTTCTTGGAGGAGAGAGTGTGGGTGTGTGGGTGGTGGTGGGGGGGGGGGGGGTGCAAAAGCAATTTTTTTTCAGATTTTGATAAAGGCACTACAAAAATAACTTCGGACTAGTCCAGTATTGGTGATAGTCCAGTTAGGAAGAATTTTTACTTAGGCTAGTCCAAATTTTACTAGAGCTGCACACCCTCTTCACCTTCCTCCTCCTTCTCCTTCTCCTCCCCCACCCCCACCCTCCTCCGACCTCTCCTCCTCCCTCCTCCCGCGATTCTTCGCCTCTCCGCGTCGTCGACCTCGCCATCAAACGTGTCGCCGCCGCCGAGTCGTACCTCGAGCACCTTTTTCAGTCATCGTCGTCGGAGGAGGAGGCGGCGACGGGAGGAGGAGGAGGAGGGAGGAGGCGGAGGAGGAAGGAAAATGGAGGAGAAGGAGGAGGGAGGAGAAACCCCGTCAAGGGAGGCCACCCCTTCGTCTCGTCGCCCCTCGCGCCTCCTGGCCGTCGGCGTCAGGTCGGTCGGCCTCCGCCCCCTCTCCTCTCCGTTGCCTGAGTGCCCGCAGGTCACCGAGCACCAGCTCTTGTCCGTCCGTCTCGTCATCATCTCCCCGATCTCCGGCGAGCTTTCTGACCGCGACCTGGTGCTTGATCTTCTTCCTTCTCCTCCTCCTTCCGCTCCTCCGCCTCGTGCAGCTCCGCACCCCCTCTTTCGACCTCCACGCAGTTCCGTCCTTGTGTTACCTTCCGTAGCCCTCTCCTCCGGACTGTTAAAATTTTGAAAGTCCTAAAAAATCAACATATTTTTTTAGGACTGTCAAAATTTTGACAGTCCTTCCAATTGTTAGGACTGTCAAAATTTTTGGAAGTGATAAACTTATAATTATCAAGGATAAAAATTTGGACTGTCCTGAGTCTTTTTTGTAGTGCCTTGATCAAAGGCCTTTTTTTCCTTTTAGAAAACTGGAGGTCCTTAATGACTGGTACTTTGTGGTCTCGTACTAATCTTATTCAGAAATCTTGGGTTCCATTAAAAGTCAAATTGTTAATATGACTTGCTCTGAAAAACAAACTCCTCACTTGTGACAATTTACAAAGAAGAGATTTCTCTTTGCAATAGATGTTGTTTTGTGCGCTCGCTATGATGAGTTTATATTTTATATCTTCATTGATTGTAATTGGACATCCCGTTGTTGAACCCATATGTTTAATCTCTTGGGAGTCGTAGTTCACACCTCAGCTATGTTTGAGTTTTGGAGTAATATAAAAGTCTTTTCTCATTCGTTTGCTAAGAAACTCATTTGTGACTGTGCATTCATGACTTTGTATTATGTGCCTGGGAGGAGAGAAATAAAAAAAATATTCAAGTATATTTCTATTTTTTTATAAGGAATGTTTATAAAAAAAATTGAATATCATTCTCTCATTTGGGGTAGAGAAGCATTGGATCAGATAGGTCCAAGTGGAACTAAATAATCTCGAGAGGCTTTTGGCTTGATGATTGTCCTTGGGACTGAAGAGTTTGGACTTCTCTATGGTTTTGTATGGACTTCCATCGTATACTAATATTGATGTGCCTGCAGTTAACCTCCAGGGAAGTTCTTTGCACTTTCATCAAATTATGTAGAGTTTTATAGGGTAATAGTGTATTTACCTCCAGGGAAGTTCTTAGGCCATCTCTAATAGAGATTTCTAAAATTGAGTTTCTATCCTACTTGGCATTATACTTTAAGAAAATTTCTATCCTAGTTTTGATAGAGTTTCTACATAGAAATTGTACAAAAAAATACACTATCTAATAGTTCTCCATTTTTATTCTATGTAGCAGAAAATAAAAGGATCAATTTAATGATCTAGGACCCAATATTAATTATTATGAGAGAGAATTTCTATGAGAGTTTCTACATATAGAAATTCTTCATCCTATATGAGCGCCATGTATGATAGAAATTGGAATAGAAATCATGGTTGGGAGAAATTTTTTTTTTCTAAAAAAAGTTTCTACCATAGAAATATGAGAGAGAAATTCCACTGGAGATGGCCTTAGACCATCTCCAATGGGGATTTCAAAAATTGAGTTTCTATTTTACTTGGTATTGTACTTTATGGAAATTTCTATCCTAGTTGGTATAGTTTCTACGTAGAAATTGTACACACACAAAAACATGGTTCTCCATTTCTATCCTACGTGGCACAAAATGAAAGAAACAATTTAATGATGTAGGTCCCAATATTAATTGCTATGAGAGATGAAGAATTTTTATGAGAATTTTTTCATAGAAATTCTCCATCCTACATCACCGTAACATATGATGAAAATTGGAATATAAATCATGGTTGGAAGAAAATGTTTTCTAAAAGAAACTTCTACCATAGAAATAGGAGAGATAAAAACCTCCAATGAAGATGACCTTAGTGGACTTTTTCTCTATATACTAATTGCTTTATCATTATTAATGAAAGTCGCTGGGATCTACTTTATCCCATCCTCTCTCTCTCAAAAAATAAGTAGATTGTGAGGTAACTATGTGCATCAAGTCAATTATAAACCTGATTAACTGCAACTGCGAAATTCTAAACTTTGACAGGAAATATTCAAGAAGTTCTCATTTTTGTGAGTTCTGACTAAATATTAAAACGGGTTCCATGAATCTAAAACTTGCCTCTCTTTTTTTGGAAGGTTCTCAAAATTTGCAGCTGTTCACGTGCTTGCTTGGTCTTGTACATTTGTAGAGGTTGACCTTCCTTAATGCAGTCTTTCTATGTGATTCTTATAGTGATATAAATGGCCAGGATGACAGGAATAGAAAATGTTATGCCAAGTTGACATGTTTTAAATATATCTGTGGTTAGGTAAAAGGAAGGTAAAGTATTCTAAATTTGAACAAGTTATTGCTCTAATTTAATCATTCAAACCTATAATTGAGTGCATCTTGGGAAGTCTTTTATTAGAAATTAAAATAAAAACCTGTAATGGCATAATTTTTTTTTTACAAAATATAGGTATGATAGGTTTGGTAGTCGAATTTTATTGTAGTTGACATGGTGTGAATTTGACATAGCATAGATAAAGTACGGAAATCTGTGACTTTTGTAGGTTATGAATAAATAATGTATACTAATGTCAATGTCATTGGTGACATGTATACTGATGAATCAATAATGTATACTAATGTCAATGTCATTGGTGACATGTATATTGATAAATACGAAAATGTCTTTACCAGAATTTTTGGCACACATAGAATTAACAACAATAACAACACAACCTCCAGGCCATGATTTTTGGAGTCGGCTGTTTGAATCAGTTTCTTCGGTTGATTTCTGTTAAGGGTCGTCAATTCTGAAACACTTAAAAAAAAAATATCCTTTTTTAAAATTTCATTTATGTTCCTTTAGATCTACCTCTAATTCTATTAGTTCCTTCAACTACTATCTTATCGTTCGTCTTTAGCGAAGCATTTATCGGTCTTTGTTGCACATGCACAAACTACCTAAGATGTTTCTCTCTGATATTTTCCTCAATCGTCATCATTAATTTACAACAAATATACTCATTTTTTAATGTATCACCACTCATCCATCTTTTAACTTTTATTTATGCTATACTATATCTTTGGACATTTTTAATTAAAAGATATATATGGATGATGAATGAATGATCTTGAATTCAGTATCCATTATCTGCTTCAAAGTTATGTAACAACCTCATGTTTTCAAACTTTTAAATGATCCAAACAGAACAGGTATCTGAAAGGATCAAATGTTATTTATATATATAAAAAAAGAATTAAAGTTTCAGGTCTAGCTCAAGTTACTCAAAGACCGTCGAAGCGGAACAAGTCCACTTCACAGTGACTGTTAAGTGCACACAACACTGGAAAGGAGGCCTCAAACGACTCATCCCCAGTTTCCACAGATGGAGGAGCGAATTCCTCGACAAAAGGGGTGATATCTACTTCTACTTTTGATACGGTGGCCTGAATAAATCTCTTTATGTCACCATTACACCATATGTAATGACATAAATTTCAGGTCCAGCTCAAGGTTACTCATTTTTGACCTGAATAAACCACTTCATGTGTATGACTTATGTGAGGATTAGTAGAATAATTAGTCTAAATTGACATCCAAGACTAATTTTGAAGCCAATTTCAACCTGTACACACAACCAGACACGTGCAGCTGGTTAAACATTTCACAATGATTCACTTAGAGACCAAGTCAGAACTCTATCAAATACAGAGGAAGATACATGTTACATTGTTGGATATCTAACCTATGAGAGGTGGAGACTGAGAGTCATCAACTTTGTCAGGGAGATCATCACTATCGTCGATTCGTTGGGCAGCCTTTCTAGCTGAGATTCTAGTAAGGATTGAAATTTTTTGTGATCGCATTGTAATTTTTATCTCCTTCTTGAGAAGTTGTAAGGGATCATCTCTTGGGGCAAATGAGCTGATGTATACTTGTAATCAGTCTTTTCACTATATAAAAAAATTGGGATTTGTCTGACTGGCTGTAGCCACCACATATTGCTTGTTGATATGCACTTGGATCTTGCGTAATATGTTCTCGCTTCATTACTTTCCTTTGTTTGGGTTTCAGTGGTCGATACTCCTATATTTATTGCGCGTGTCTTTGTATCCCAACAAAATGATATCAGATCTCTCGTTTCAAGAGGACAAAGGCACGATCATGGATACAGAGAAGATCAACTTGTGTATGATTACCCTCATAGGGGGAATGATATAAAAACCAAGGATGGAGGATCTACTCTAGTGCGTAGACTTGCATGGTCCATTGAAGGGTGATGAAGCCAAGCCAAAAGGACAAGTTTGCTGACGACTGGAAGAGAGCCGATTGGAAGATCATTGAATTCATCCTCCAATGATTGGATGACTTGGTACTGCACCATGTTTCCATGGACAGTTCGTTGAAGCCACTATGGGAGAAGTTGTATTCTTTGTATGAGCGAAAGATGATTGGAACAAGTTGCTCCTTATTTACCAACTCTAGGTACATAGAGGGTGCCTTACTGGGGCAACATCTAAACGAGGTTTATGGGGTCTTCAATCAGTTGTTTGTGATGAAGATGACGATTATTGACGAGATTTAGGCCAAATTGCTCTTAAATTCTCCGACAGATAGTTAGGAGAAATTGGTGGTATCAGTGTGTAACTATCCCGGAGAGAGTTGTCACGATAGAGTTAGTCAAAAATAGTAGGCTGAACGAGGAGATCTGACGTAGGAAACAAGGATCGTTAGAATTAGAGTCCACTCTGGTTGCTTTCGAAAGGAAGGTGAGACCTGAGTCATAGGCAAAAACAAGAGGGAGTTCTTGGGATCCTGCGAGGGTGGATCACAAGGATGAGTGCCATCACTTTGGAAAAAGAGTTATTACAAATGAGACTATAAAAAGCTCAAAGATGAGAAGGTGAAAGGCAAGACAAATGATCAGGAGAATCTCATGGCTATAGGAGATCTCATCTTCGCAGTGACTGAAGGGGTGGACCTTTGTAGTCATGATCATGAGTGGGTCTTGGACAAGGGGACGTCTTACCAAGCCACTCCTTGAAGGAGTCTCTTTACGAAGTATCAGAGTGACAAATTTGTACATGTGAAGATGGGCGGTATAAGGACAATGGCGTTTGTGATGGAGATATAGAGTATCTTGGGGGATGTTGCAGGTTCAATGACGGTAGGAAGCAAAAAATTCTTATTGCGGGGGGGGGGGGGGGGGGTGGGGGTGGTAAACATGTAGTATGATTAAGGAGTCATGAAGACGAAGACGAGGAGTCTGGAGCATCAAATACATCGATACCATCGACGACTAGGTGTTGTTAGCCCAAAATAACATAATCGGATATCAGCTTGGGCCAACTAGTCTACAATGTTTTCCAGAACCTAGTGTGCGCAAAATTTAATGCTTACTAGCGGTATACCTGCAACATATCGATTGGGTGAATCAAAATTCGGCTTCGTGGCTGTAAAAGCATGAAAAATCATGCAGGCCGTATAAAGGTCATGCCCCCTCAAAAGAACAACAAAGTCGCCAGAGAAGCCACATGCGGCTTGAACAACCAAGCCGCAGAGAAGCCACATGCGGCTTGAACAACCTAGCCGCAGAGAAGCCACATGCGACCTGATCAACCAAGTCGCAGAGAAGCCACACGCGGCCCGATCAACCAAAGATCTAGAAGCCGTATAGTATACTCTATGCGGCCTGAACAACCACAGAGCAGTGAGGCCGCATAAAACCCCCCTACACAGCATTCGATGACTATCAGACTCTGACACATCACTCGTCACACTGAGACGCTTCGGGATTCGAGACTACTGTTCAGATAAATACAGAAAGTCACGTCACGCATTGATGGTCTCGACAGACGTGCCACGTCACGTGTCCATTCATATGTGGCTATATTTTTATGCGGCATCGTCATCATGTGGCCAGAGTGTCCATCCGACCAAGGCCAGACGAGAGTTTGCATGCTACTATATACCCATGCGGCCTCGCCATCATGCGGCTAGAGTGCCCATCCGACCAAGGCCAAGCGAGAGCACGTATGCGGCCACGACGATATGCGGCCAAGACATTATGCGGCTCTCGACTTGCAGGATCTTTCTGTTACAACCGAAGATGATTTCTTGCACAATCGGTGCTGACTACGTGTCCAGCTGACCAAGTCACGCACGCAACAACTCCTAGATCTCTTCAACAACATATCATAACAAAGACCACGTGGCAGCCTGTCCGTGGCATGCGGCCCAGTAACAACCGCATTATGTTAAAGGAGCCCCCATGCGGCCACCAAACAGAGGCATATGCGGCATTTATAGTCCGTTAGCCTGATAGCTATAAATAGCAAGGGTAGCATACCCCACAAGGAGGAGGGCAAGAGAAGGACAACGAGCACAGAAGAGAGAACAGAAAAGCGCTTTCTCGCTCCCGCATCAGACCGTCAACGGAGTAAAAGAGTCACCGCAGCACTCGATCTCCATCGTCACGCCCTAGAGTCAAAAAAATGTACTTAGATTGTCTGTCTAGGACCTCTCTGTACTTTCTTTAGTTTGTTGTTAAAACGATTCCGATTTAATGGCGAACCGTGGCGTATTCAACATATTTAGGTGCTTTTTTTGTAAGTTTGTGATCAATATCAAGGGCCCAAATATGTTGGCTAGCTTAGAGTTTAAGCTAAGGTTTCTTAGTCCCTTATAAAATGGGGAGGCTAAGGGAATTCTCTTGATGAAGGCTCTTTTAGGGTTCAAGGAGACATCCACCATCACCTCTACAAGATCCATGCTCTCATAGGATCTTGCACTTCAAAATAGGAGGGTTCTTAATGAAGGGTCGTCACTCTGTCATCGTCACCCGTGTTGATTTGGTGGACAACTTAATTTGTTAGGTGAGAGTTCTAGTTAGGGTTGGGGTTTTTTTCATTCAATTTCATTGTAATTATTATCTCCTTTTGGGGAAGTTGTAAGGGCCGGCTCTTGCGGAAAAAGAGCTGACGTCAGTATTTTTATTATATAAAAGATTGAGATTTGTTCGGGCGGCCATAACTACCTTATGTTGCTCTCGCGTAGTAAGTTTGTTATTTTTTTTGTGTGAGCTTTGATGGTCGACGCTCCTATATCCAGTGCGCATTTCTAGATTCCAGCGTATAAAGAAATATGTTAGCTAATGATTATACATTTCTTATTAACTTAGCTGTTGCAGCCAATGCAAAAATTTTCATTCCATTCCATTCCATCTGCCGCCCGAGGAACCAGATAATTACAGTCATTTCCGCTGCTGGCTGAGCAATCGGAGTCTCCAATTCGAAGTCAAACAGCAACTACATAAATTATATAAAAGTGTAGAGTATCCGGAGATTGCAAAATGTGCAATGGAAAGCCTATCTCCATGCCCAACAAACAAATCTCGACGGACAGTTTGACGCTAAATAAATACTGTTAGCATAACTTTCACCACATTATTCTCAAAAAGAAAATGAAAAAAGAAAAACTCCCACAACAGTTGTAAATTTTTCGGCGTCGATACAATTGAATAGACTTTTAAGATGGATATCAAAGTAACTTTGCTTTAGCTCTCGAATATGCACGCATATTAAGTTCAGTTTTGTAGGCTTTCTGATCCAAATTGTGCCAAGGTATGAAGTGGTTTCATCCAAGTCGAGGGGTCATTCTCACAGTATTTGCTAACATGATTTGAATCATTGATTGAATGAGAGATGAAATTGGCAACATCCATCTGTTCCTTCTGGCTTTGGCTTCACATGGCCATGGATTTGTTCATAGACTCTAAAAAAATCATTATGCCAACCTGTTCTCTCAGAAAAGAGAACAGAAAGAAATCCAATTTAAAACTCGTAGCCTACTAACATGAAGGTTGGAATGCTTACTTCCTTGTGCAGTATTACTTATAACAGTACAGATATATGCATGTAGATTGTTCTTGCCTCTCTTCATTTTGAATTTTGTGTTAGCATTCCAGATTCTTTTGAAGAAAATGGATTGAACCAATTGTATAGATTTCATGTTTATTGACTCCAATTCAGTAACTTAAACTTGATTATGTGTTGATGATCCATTGGAGTATAATGTGTATGTACAGTCGAATATAAATAAATAACCTTCATCCCTTTAACATGGTATCCGAACAATCAAGGTTCAATTTCTCTAACATGTTTTAAAGCAGATTTTGTAAAGGATTATACGTTTGCAAGTCCAACTCTCAACCTACAAAATGAGTATTCAACCTGTGGGGCCAAATACAGAAGTTTGTGACCTAATAGCCTATGGAGCAAACCTGGGTTGACCCATAAAACAATTATAAGGTGATAAAGACATTTAAAGCTGTCAACAAGTTGATATACAAAATAGCCAGGAACATCTAATCTATACTACTATATAATAAAAAGTTGAGACTTCACCGTTGAAGTTTTTTTTTTCAAAAATATCCTTATCTATGTTTACTTTAATTAAATTTAAAAATGGATAGTTATGTAATTAAGTATAGAAAAAAATTTAAAGGAAGTGGTTGTTTGTTTTTTCCAATTAGGAAATAATTAAAATTAAGAATTTCGTTTTCTCTTCCCAACTTCCCAACGTGCAACACACGTGCATAATATTTATAGCAGATGAAGTAGAGAATATCTACATGTTGCCATAAGCCACCATATAGATAGGAAGTGTTTATTTTGGTTGAAAGAGAAAATGAGAGGGACGTGTAAAAATGGAATCCCGTTGGTTTCAACAATATTTTTTTAGTTTCTTTGCAACTCTTGAAAAATTATAAAAACATGACCCTCACGTCAACACAACTCTATAATTTTGGTGCTGTGGCATGTACATCAACATTATACAAGAGCAACTCAAAACAAATCTCGATCCTATTCAAATTTTATAAATAGTTGTACGTACCGCTGTGCAAATCCAGTTTTAGCCCACAAAATTCTAAATGCGGGGCTAAGTGCGGGGTGTGTTGGAATAGTATAACAATACAATCCTCAACTCTTTTTGCAAGTCTAAAGTTTAGGTGCAGTTCCTTTTTTCTGTTAATATTGTGGTTCATTATTTTTTTTTTACGGCCTCCTAGATTGATCATACGAGGTTATTCAGCTTATTATGCCATTTGAAACGATATTTCTTGCGTCTATTTGGTAGTATATATCCTGGAGAAAGATACATAGATGCTTGACATTTTCAAATTAGATATGAATTAAGTCTGTAGTCAAAGCCTCTCTCTTTCTTCTGAACTGTATTGGAAGCACTTGCATTGATGTTTATGTAGGGAAAACGGCCCATGTCATCATCATCAAGTTGTTTCTCTTTTAAGTGTTCAATCAGCCATTTCTGGGTCAAGCATACTCCTCCCTCTTGATCCACTAATCTCTTGTTTGAGCCTTCATGAGAAAAATGGCGACGATTGTTAGTATGATTGCTTATTTGACCATAGTTTGCAGTATTGGCATGTCCCGATCCGATACAGTCGGTACCGATACGGTTTGGCATGTCCCGATCCGATACCGGCCGATACCGATAATGACCTATACCGTCGTTGAGGGTCTCTTTTTTTGTCAATTCGGCAAAAAAATTGAACGAAAAAGGCCAATCATGAAAGCATAATAAGGTTGTAAAAGCATGTAAAAGGAGAGAACTTATTTATCGCATGTAAACCAATCGGAAAGAATAATTACTATTTCATTCAATTCCAAAATTACTAAGAAAGAACACAAGAAATACTTAAAATTTATGACTAAAAGTATAAACTATTTTTTCTAATATTTTAATAATTAATTAATAATTATTTGCTTTCTGATATAAAAAAAAATATTCTGATACTCCGATCTGAAACCGTTGATATTGCTGTTACCGCCGACCCTGATACCCATAGGAAGGATCCAATACCGATTATTATACTGATACTGTTAACCTAGCATTGTCCATGGCCAGCATGCTAACTGTCCATTCCAATTCTTAAACATCTTCTAACAACAATTTGAGGCTAACCAGTCAATACTGACAAGTTGGGTGGGGAGAGTTTTGTGAATGTGTCAAAGGAGTAATAAACAAGGAAGGAAGATAGGTCAGCGTCTATCCCCCCCTCATTTGAATGTAAATAATTAGCACCAATCAAAGAACATTTATCACTTTGATCAGTTGAACACCTTGTGTTCTCTCCCTCTATTTATTTATGTCAATATCTTTCTTTTTTCTTGTAGTTACCCATAGTGATCACCAACATCTTTCATAAACAGCTGCTCTCTGAAGAGGAGACAAATTAATCAAGTTGTATGTGATTGGAGGACGTCCATTTGGCAATGGAGTAGTACTTGATGCCTTTGAGGAAGTGACAAAGCAGATCCTGACGAGAGCAGAACTTCATCCCTATAGCAGCAAAAGTATATTGATTGGCTTTCAAGAAACTCAAAAGCTACCTTTGGGATCGGGTGGTTCTCTTAGTATTCTTGCTTGTAGAGGTCGGCTTTTGATAAATACATTCACCTTCTTCTAAAAGAAAGCTTTGCTGATCTTGAATTTTCCATGATAGGATACAAGGATACCCGGAAGCATTCATGAAATTGGAGTTTTTGCATTTTGATGTCTTAATTAGGCTCCGACGCCGTGACCAACTAGGCTGATATTGAGCTCACAAGCAGGATTGAGGAAAGATGGGGGAGGCCACAAGGATAATAATGCTCTTCATGTTCGTCGCAGGAATTCAAGTTTGCCTTGGCGCCACGGATTCTCAAGATGGTGAGAGATATTTGTTCTTTTTTTCTTTTTCATGTGACTGAATTGATGAGACTTGAAAAGAATGATCCACTAGAGAGGTTACAGAACAGGGCTAGAGAATTTTGTTCAAAAATGATTGGCCTTTCCCAGTTGTTGTCCTTACCGAATTAGCCTTAACCTTCTCTTCTTCTAGCATGTTTAAGTTGATAGAAATTTGAATCTTTAGATCTCTAGATCCATTATTACAAGAATAGGTCACAAAGTCTATGGAACTTTTCTAAAGACATCCATGATTTTGGATCTTCATTTCACTAATTTGCGTCGTAGACCACTTTTCTTTGATGAAAATCATAAAGCTACTTATTTGATGAGCTAACAGTAGAATTATCGAACACTACAGCTGTTATTCTCCAGTCTCTGATGAGCGAATGGCAGAACACGCCACCAAGCTGGGGGAAGTCGAACGATCCCTGTGGTGCACCATGGGATGGAGTCTTGTGCAACGGGTCCAAAGTTACCATGCTGTAAGCCTTCCTAGTCTAGACTAGACTTGACCAGACCGATTCTTTGGTGGCTCTATTTCCTCTCCTTCTCTGCTTAAAAGGCTTTTATGTTTCCAGGAAACTCCCAAATGCAGGAATCAAAGGTACACTAAGTGGGGATATTGGCCAACTTACTCTATTGGAATCCTTGTAAGTTATCTACTTTCAGCATCTGTACTATATATATATATATATATATATATATATATATATATATATATATATATATATACACCAAGGTTCGCAGTATCGGTATTGGAATCGGTATCGGACCATTCCTATGAGTATCGTGTCACGACCCGCACCCGGAAATTCGGGCACGAGTGCGTGGGTACGTCCAGCCTACGCCGCAGAGTCGGCGGTAGTACGCTGTCTAGGTCATATCCACATTTAACTAGTCTAGCTCATTCACAAATAACATAGGCAAGATAATAATGAGAAACAGGTACTTAAGATTTGCGATTGAAATAAATGTGACAACAGATTCAAATGTTTTAGTACAGAAATTCAGAATGAAATCGGGGACAAACCCGATTACTAAGATAAAGAGCAAAAACTAAGATAACTACTGCTAACTACTCAGCAGGAGTAGCTTCCTGTGCGGGAACTGGCTCTGCAACTGTGTCACCTGCTGCCTCATAGGGGCCATAATATGTAGGGGCAAAGTCCTCATCATCGCCTAAATCAACAGATCCAGTCAGGAAATGAGCAAAGTACACAGTGCACAACAAGATTAAACTAAATATTTATGACAATTAATTGAATATCATGTTGAGAAACTGCATAAAAGAACATCAATATCTCAGAGTTAAAGCTGTAAACAGGAATATGAGAAAACCCGAAGTAAATGAGACAGGAAATGAAACTACAACAGTCTGCAAGAAATATAACAAGATCTAGAAACTAGCTGTGTGAACTTGTGTTTGTTTTAGAATACATAGTTGGCATGTAGGGGTTTATAAGGCTAATCCGGCCGTCATAAACGGCTATTAAACAGGGAAAATCGAGATCCGGCTGAGGTACAGTCGCATACCAACAGCTATTAAACATGACAAGGGGAAGGGTAAACTACATGCCTTCTAGTATTCTCCCACCCGACATGAAAAACAAGACATGAACTCCAATATTCAAGACATGAATTCCAGTGTTCTAGCACTAGGTGTAATCATCAATGATACTAGTAAAGCAGGGAATTAATTATCACAATATAAAGATTAATTTGAAGTGCAGGTACTTGCCTGTTGTTTGGATCTGATTAAATTGGTTCTTGGGAAAATTTCCAGGGATGAGTCCAAAAGCTGAAATAGACATTACCATCACGCTCAGAAGATGTCAAATAGCTAGAAACGCCTGTCCTTGGGTCCAATTTGAAGACAAGGGCAAAAACGGCAGTTTCGGGTCAAAACGGGGTCCGCCGGTGGGCCCGCTTTGCACCGAAAAACGTGTCCGGGTCAAAGATCTCCAAATTCACCAAACTTAGTGTCAACAGGTCAGGAACGCTGATACGAACCCAACGGAACTTCAAGATTTGGATTCCGATGAGCCGAACACAAAATCGCCCGTCGAGCGGGGCTTGTGGGGCCCACGACACGCGATTTCGTCAACGTTCTCAGGATCGAACCAAACTTGACCCACAGGACCAGCGTATCGCTACGAGTCCGATGGCGCAAGTTTCGTCTCGATCTGACGAGTGTACAAGAAGTTAGGACGAATTGCAGAAAAGTCGGATACGGGACGATGTCCGCGGATACGCGTTGATTTCGGTGTGCACGCACACCCAAATTAACTTCCGCGAAAACTCACACGTCCGTATCGACGATGCGCACGTATCTGTGAAGACCGCACGCGACCAAGTCGTCCCGTTTGGCGGGGCGCACTCAGTTCCGGGGTGAAACAGGGTCTGGTTTTTCCTGTTTTTGGATCGCGGTGTGCGATCACCACAGGACGCGATGCCCCGAACAGTTTGTCCGAACACCGAGAGGGTCACACAGGCTTCGCGTAGAAATTTACAGAATCGAAAACGGAGATACAGGGTGCAAGATACGAGTACCTGAACCTGCTCTGAAAATCCGGAAATTTCCGTGTCCGTGTCGTGTCCGACACGACACGAAGAATAGGGAAAGCTAGGGTTAGGGTTCTGTGGGTTTCCTGGCCGTGGACGGCGGGGACCGGCCGGAGATGCGCCGGCGAGGGCGGGGGACGGTTCGCCGAGGGGAGCTGGGGCGGTGGCTGGTGGCGGCGGAGCCGATGGGCGGCGGCCGGAGGCGCTGGTTGCCGCTGCTGCTGCTGGCTCGGCGCTGCGGGGAGGAGGCGGGTGCTGGCGGGGCGCCGGAGGGCGGAGACGGGAGGAGGAGGAGCGGGCGGTCTAGGGCGGAGCCGGTGGTGGCTCGGGTGGCGGCGAGGTGGTCGGACGGAGGAGAGAGGGGGGTCGACGGCGGTATTTAAAGGGAGAGGAGGTGGTGGTGCGGGCCGAGGGAGGCGGCGTCCAGTGCGGAGGCGAGGGCGCGTGGCCGTGGGCAGTGCGGAGGCGGTGGCTGCGTGGCGCGGCGGCGGCGCCGGATACGGAGGGGAGCGGTTCCGGCGGAGAGAGGGGCTGGGGAGCGGGTCAGTGGGCGGTGGGTCGGGTCTGGGCAGACCCGACCCGACCCGCAAGGGAGCGGGCTGGGCTCGGCCCAACGGGCTGGGCCGGGCCGGAGCGGTTGGGCTGGGCCGGAAAGAAAATTAAAAATAATAATAATAGTAGTAATAATAATAATAATAATAAATGAATAATTAAATAAATAATTAAATGAATAGTTTTTAGGTAATTAAAAATAGGTTCGGGGTCCAAAAAATTCCAGAAAAATTACCCTAAGTCCAGTTTTTTATTTTACACCCAAAAATATTATTTTTATAATATTTTAATGTTGTTTAATATCAATTAAAAATCATGTAATAATTCAAAACCCTGATTTAATTTCAGAAAATTTCCAGAAATTTCCAGAAAATTGTGAAAAATCCCAATTTTAGTATTTTTGAAAATCAGGGGCTTACATATCGGGATCGACGATTTCGACAATATCGGTTGTTTCAGATCGGAGTATCAGATTTTTTTTATATCGGAAAGCAAATATTAATAAATTATTGACATTTTAGAAAATATATTTGATACATTTAGGCATAATTTTAAGTATTTTCAGTGTTGTTTCTTAGTAGTTTTGAAATTGAATGAAAATAGTACCCTTGCGGGGATTGCTTTACATGAGTTTTCTTCTTTTAGATGCTTTTACACCCTTGTCGATTGGTTTTTTCATTCAATTTTCTTTGTCGAATTGACCGAAAAAGAAACCGCCAATGTCGGTGTCGGTTAGTATCAAATATCGGTCGGTATCGGATTAGGACATGCCATACCGTATCGGATTGGTATCGGCCGATACTGCAAACTATGCTATATACTGATATCTGCATATATTAGCAAAAGGAGAAAAAATTCTACTCTGTTCATTGAAGAGAGAAACTGTCGTATTACATATAACGAACTAAAATTCATATGAAACATGCTAAGAAATAAGTAGTACATAGAAGGTATGTCTCTATTTCAGGTTTTCTATGTTGTAGTATAACAAGTGAGCATATCGTTCTGTATTTGTTTCTAGAGCTTGTATCTGGGTTTTTTTTCTCTCCCTCTTTTGTTATTGTTACGGGAACATCTGGAAAATATTTCCTACCACTGGTTAGTCTAAAATGAAAATATATATTGCTCAATTGACAAATATTTATTACCTAACTGACAAAGCGTTAGTGTCAGGTTCGCAAGGAATGGCACAACTCGCAGAATTGGTTGATCCTTCCTGAATAATGCTCCCTAGGAAACCCAGTTTGATTAGGTAGACAATGATGACTAGTTTTAGAACCCCGTCATAGTTTTACATGTACAGGGACTCTTTGCAATTAATAAGATGCATCAAACATTTGAAAACCAAACAAAATGAATTGAGGAAATTCATAATTTTAAGTGATGTATATAAATTTTGCGTGTTACATTACTGTCAAGTTCGTGAAAAATTCCAGTGTCTACAAGAATTTTTTTTAATCATGTTCTTCTCTATCATTCTGTAAATAACCAAACAAAATGAAATTGTTCTCTTTACCTCTTCCTGGGAGCCAAAAGACTTCGAGAAATTCAGAACAATAGATAGGAATAAATTGGATGATTCATTCATTAAGAGAGATTACATATATATAGGAGAGGAGGCAACCTCTCTCTATTATTCTATTCGATGTGGGACTAAAGTCCAATAGACTAATACACTAATACTTAACACTCTCCCTCAAGCTGGAGCATAGATGTCAATCATGCCCAGCTTGTTACTAAGAAATTGAATCCGAGGACCTAAAAGAGATTTCGTAAAGATATCAACTATCTGATCACCGGTCCTCACATGGTAAAACTTTATTACCCCCTTTTTATATTCATTACGGACGAAGTGGATATCAATCTCAATGTGCTTCGTTCTTTCATGGAATACATGATTTGTAGCAATATGGATAGCAGACTGGTTATCATATCACTTATCTGTTGCTTTAGATCCTGCTTCTTCTCACAACTCCTGTAGAAGATGCTGCAGATATAACACTTCTGCTGTGCCATGAGCAATAGCTCGGTATTTCGCTTCTGAACTCGATCGTGAGACCACACTCTGCTTCTTGTTCTTCCACGACACCAAGTTTCCGCCATTAAATACCGAATAGCCAGATGTAGACTTTCTATCCGTAAGACTAGCACCCCATTCGACATCTGTAAAACATTCAAGCTGAGTATGCCCCTGATTCTCCATCCGAATTTTTTTTTTCCAGATTCTGGGCTAGATACCGCAGGATTCTGAGAACTGTCTGTCAATATGGAATTCGTGGAGAAGCCAAAAATTTACTCGCGATACTTACGGCGAAGTAAATGTCTGGATGAGTAATGACTGCCAAGTAGTTGAGTTTTTCAACCACTCGACAATACTGATCCGGATTGGTCATCAGGACCTCCTCTTCAGGGAGTAACTTTATCCCTGGATCCATGGGCGAGGTTGCTCCCTTGGCTTGTATCATTCCTGCATTATTTAGGATATCCAGCACATGCTTCCTTTGAGACATTACAATGTCTCGCTTACCCCGTGTGACTTCAATGCCCAAGAAGTAGTTTAACAATCCCATATCCTTGGTTTGAAACTGTTCTTCCAGAAACTTCTTCAACCCTGCAATACCCTGGCTGTCATCTCCCGTAATCACAACGTCATCAACGTAGACACCAAGTAGTATCCTGCTAGCTGATGTTTGTCGGTAAAATACCGAATGATCCTTCTTCGATTGACACATGCCAAACTAGATAACAACATGTGTAAATCGACCAAACCACGCACGAGGAGATTGTTTGAGACCGTAGAGGGCCTTCCGCAGATGACACACTTTACCCTCACTTGCAAAGAATCCGGAAGGTTGCATCACATAAACTTCCTCTTCAAGATCCCCAAGTAGAAATGCATTCTTCACATCTAGCTGAAGCAATGACCAATCATAGTGAACTGCTAAGGCTAGAAGCACGCACACAGAGGTCATCCGGGCAACATGGGAGAATATCTCAAAATAATCTTCACTGTAAGTTTGAGAATACCCTTTCGCCACAAGACGAGCTTTCAGACGATCAAGAGTGCCATCCAATTTCACCTTTATTGTGAATACCCACTTGCAACCTACTGCCTCTTACCGGTAGGCAAATCCACCAAGTCCCATGTATGGTTATCCCGAAGCGCTTTCATCTCCTCTTCCATCACAACACCCCAACCGTGATGTTTGAGTCCTTTCTCTACGGAATCAGGGATCTGAATCCGGTCAATAGTCGCCACCAAGGACTGAGTCTGACACGCGAGCCCTTTACAGTGCCAACAACTCACGGGATGGTCGCGACATGCACGACGGAGGCGAGCTGGTATAACAGGCGGTGGTGAATCAGTGGAGCTGGAGGAAGATGATGGCTCGACGGCCGAGGGCACCATCGGTGATGTTTGTTTTGCCAAAGCTGGTGAATCAGTGGAGCCGGAGGAGGACGATGACACAATGGATGGGGGCACCATCGATGATGCATGTTCTGTTGGAGTTGGTGAGACTGGCGATGTCGGTTCTGACTGGACTGATATTTGCGGACCGTCCGACCGAGAGAACGGTTCGGTAGGGGAGGGCACCCTTACGGGGGGCTGCTGTGTTTGAACTGGAAACAACAGAAATCCTCTTCTGGATAAACCTTGAGAACAGACTTTGTAGTTGGCGGGAGTGGAGGAAACTCAGTTTCAACAAAGGTAATATCCCGAGACATAAAATATCGCTTCAAAGTTGAAAAAAAATAACGATACTATTTTTGATCTTTCGGATATCTGAGAAAAATACACTGGATTGCCTTCGGATCCAATTTGGAATGATTCGGTCGAGTATTCCGAACATAACTCAAGCAGCCAAAAATTTTTAGAGGTAGAGAAAATGGCTCATGATTGGGATATAACCGAGAAAATTGAGTATTACCATTGAAAACAGAAGATGACATTCGATTGATCAGATAACAGGCTGTAAGGACTGCATCAGACCAAAATTTTCTGGGAGTACGTGCTTGAAACATAAGAACACGCATTATTTCCTAAATATGGCGATTCTTGCGTTCAGCCACACCATTCTGTTGTAGTGTGTAAGAACAAAAATTTGGTGGATGATGCCATGTCTAGCCAGATGAGAATTGAACTTACGAGATAAATATTCACGACCATTGTTACTCCGAAAACACTTAATAGAAACCCCAAATTGGGTTTGGATTTTCGCATAAAAATTACACCAAATATTAAATAATTTGGAGCAATTTTTCATCAAGTAGATAAAATTGACACGTGAGTAGTCATCAATAAAGGAAATAAAATACTTAAAGTCCATCACAGATTCAATAGGGTAAGGCTCCAATACATCATAGTACATTAGCTCAAAAGGAGCTGATGCAACTTTATTTAGACTGACCGGATATGGTACCCGATGATGTGTAGCCAAAGTACATGACTCACAATAAAACAGAACAGAAAAATTCAAAGATGGATACATCTTCTGGAGTGCTTGGATAGATGGGTGACCTAACCGACAATGCAACTCAAACGGATCAAGTTTTACGTCAGCACAGGCAATGGAAGAATTCATGTCAAACAAGTACAAGCCTCCAGCCACATGTCCCATACCGATAGTCCTCCCAGTCTTTAGGTCCTGAAAAACACAACCATCAGGAAAAAATATCACGGAACATTGTAAGTCACGAGTAATTAAACTAATATATAAGAGACTGAACGGATTGTCAGGTGTGTGTAAAACTGATCTGAGTGGCAGACCAGGAGAAAGACGGGTACTTCATTTTCCACGAACCCTTCGGGAACTGCCATTTGCAACGGTAATATCTGATACACGATCGACATATATATAATCACACAGCATACATGCATCACCTGTTATGTGATCAGATGCACCCGAGTCGACCACCCACTGCTTTGACTTGATCACACACGCTGCTGAGTACCCGACTATGGATCCAGATGTGGAGTCTTCACCACGACGCTGAGCTTGAAATTCAGCAAATTTGGCATAGGCCTCTGCCGTCATCTGTGCGGATACCCTATCATTGTCAGGATTATCTGATACAACATTGGCGGCAGGAGCTCTAGGACACTGCCACTGGAAATGGCCTTGTTGACCTAATTGTAGCATGTGCGCGGTCTTCCGCCATCACGACCGCCATTGCCTCGTCCACCATCACGACCAGCATTTTGGCCACCACGTCGATCACCACGACCTCCACGGAATCCACCGCGAGCAGCACCCATGCCAGACCGATTAGCAGGTGCATCACCCGAGGAAGTCTCAATGACTTTCGCTGCCTGTAGGATACGGAAGTGGGCTTCCATCAAAGACGGAACCTCAGCCCCAACAATGATCTGAGACCGTATAGAGTCTGCATCAGGACGAAGGGAGGCAAGATACGCCATGACGTAGAGTTGCTGGCGTTGAGTTCTTGCCTCATTGATATCTGTCGTCAAGGGTAGCACGCGATCCACCTTATCAGTTAGTGCCTTGAAGTCACGAAAATGGTCCTTATGTGACTTTTCTCCTTGATCAGCTTTGTAGACACCAATGACTGAGTCATAGATGTGAGACAAATCGCGTTTGCCATCAAACGCTGTTGCAAGGACCTCCCACAACTCCTTCACCGAGTCTGTGTTCTGAACTATGTCCTCCACTAATGGTTCCATCGAATTCATCAACTGTGTGAATAGTCGACTGTCATCAGTCTCCCACTACTCATATGTGGGATCACTCACTGCTGGGGGTTGTCAGTCCGATGTTTTGACAACCGTATTCCCCGTAGCGTCTTCTCGACCTTCTTGTACCATGTCAAGTAATCATTTGGTCCATCCAACCGTCAATCGACAAGTCGAACCGATAAAACCGTCGTACCAGTGCCCAATGTCCCCGCCACTGTATTTTCGGCACTGGCGTTAGTTGCACTGCTATTCGCCTCAGTGTTCGCCATCCTTCAATGTTCTCGATTCGACTGTCGTTTGATCATTCCGATCCGATAATCACATCAACTCTGTCAATGCGCGATCAACGTAGCCAGAACCGACTTGCACAAAAAAAGCAGAGAGTAAACGTGGATCACACAAGTCAGAGCAGAGAAGCAACACATGTTAGTTTCTGTTAGATCCTGATGTGGATACCGGGTCAGGAATAGAGATTCACGAAAACCCAGGTCTGCTCTCTGTTAACTCATGATATCCTCGTCGAGAGTCAGAGGTTCATGCAAACAAATCATTGTCCACCCTCTGAAGATCCCAACGGGGGGGGGGGGGGGGGGAGGGAGAGAAGATTAGAAATTTTTTTTATATGGAGAAATGATTTAGAGTTTTGGCTCTGATACCATGTAAGTAGGAATAAATTGGATGATTCATTCATTAAGAGAGATTACATATATATAGGAGAGGAGGCAACCTCTCTCTATTATTCTATCCTTCCAATAGACTAATACACTAATACTTAACAAGAACCACTTACCTTTTTTTCCGAACAAAGGAAAATTAATTGTTAGCAGTCCTTAGTTCAATAATAACATTGAACGTTTCATATTACTTGCAGGGATCTGTCCTATAACCCTGATCTTGGTGGCCCGCTAACGCCAAATATTGGACGACTTCAACAACTAGGGACACTGTAAGTTTGGTAGTTTTTTTTATAACAAAAGGACTCCTCTTATGTTTTACTTAAGATTTTCATTCTACTTCGCAGGATCTTGTCTGGCTGCAGCTTCACTGGTAGCATCCCTCAGGAACTTGGAAACTTGCCCGAGCTCTCTTTTGTGTAAGGATAAATTGATTAGTGTTGGAGACTTCTTCTGCCTCTTCAGAAGCAATAACAATTTTCCTTCTTTATATTTATTTTCCCAGGGCTCTGAATTCAAATAAATTCAGCGGCAAGATACCTCCTTCTATCGGTAAGCTCTCCAAACTATACTGGCTTGACCTGGCAGACAATCAGATCAGCGGGTCTCTCCCTGTCGCGACGAAAAAATCCCCAGGATTGGACTCCCTTCTCAATGCCAAGCACTTGTAAGTAGTTTCCGATCTCATGTCCAATTCTGGAAACAATTTGCTCTATGTATGTATTCACGAGTTAAAACGCACTTGTCTATGTTGTGGTCAATATAGCCATTTCAACAAGAACCAGCTATCCGGCAACATTCCAGATAGTATCTTCAGCGATCAGATGCAATTGATACATGTGTAAGTTTCCCAATCCGGTTATTGTCAAGATTTCCTTTCACATTTGTCTTCAGGTTCCAGGTTTGATTTTTAGCTCTTTCTTGTAGACTTTTTGATTCGAATAAGTTTACTGGCTCGATCCCAGATTCGGTAGGTCTTGTTCAATCGCTTGAGGTTTTGTAAGTGTTCCTTAATCCGACGCCATCGTTCTTATTTATAATCATTCTAAATCCACATAGGGTAGACTTGTGATACTAAATTACTCTCTGAAAACAGACGACTGGATAGGAATTCTCTCGATGGCTCAGTTCCTTCAAGTATCAGCAATCTGACAAGTGTTAGCGAACTGTAAGTTACTGTATGATAAAATCTCAAGTGCTAGATATATGTCTAAAATTTTCCACCATTACATTCTTCCAGGAATTTAGCAAACAACAAGCTATCTGGTCCAATACCTGACCTAACAGGGATGAACAGCCTCAACTATTTGTAAGACTCATTCAAAAAATCCCATGATTAAAAAACGAATGCATTCCTTCAAGTTTAAAAATTATTTCAATATCACAGGGATTTAAGCAACAACAGCTTTGATGCTACGAGTGCTCCGACCTGGTTCTCGAGACTACAATCGCTGGCAGTCCTGTGAGTTTCAAAGTACATTTTTGATTTCAGTGAAGTGAGTCATTGTATCGAGAGTACATCTTTCCTGACATCTTACTGGTCTATGTCTATAGAGTGATAGAATCTGGAGGACTTCTGGGAAAAATTCCTCAAAAGATGTTCAGCCTGCCAGGGTTACAACAAGTGTATGTGTGTCGCAACAATCCAACATAGCAATTTTCCGACTTGATTATAACTGTATTTTCATTTCTTCACAGGTTATTGATGAATAATGCATTCAACGATACCCTTAACATGGGTGACAGTTTCAGCTCACAGCTAAAAGTAGTGAATTTCCAGGACAATTCCATCTCTGGAGTCACCCTGAGCAACTCCTACAACGAGACTTTGATGTAAGTCTGAGATTTGCGCTGAATCAATGCATCTCAGCTTCTTCATCAGCATGAAATTTACTTTGCAGTTGTTGACAATTTTCAGACTCGTTGGCAACCCTGTCTGCAATGCCCAACTAGCGAACACCATCTACTGCAGCCTTCAGCAGCGTCAACAAACCCCTTATTCCACCAATATAGCCCAGTGTGGCCCCAAGTCGTGCCCCCTGGACCAAAGCATTCGACCTCTGAACTGCGACTGTGCGTACCCGTACCAGGGGGTGTTGGTCTTCAGAGCACCCTTCTTCCGGGACGTGACAAATAGCACTCTGTTCCAGCAGCTCGAGACGAACCTATGGACGAACCTGGAACTTGCTCCGGGATTGGTCTTTCTTGAAAACCCTTTCTTCGACAGCAATAACTATCTTCAGGTGCAGCTTAAACTCTTCCCATCAAATGGGATGTACTTTGACTATGTGGAGGTCCTAAAGATTGCGGGATACCTTAGCAACCAAACATTTAAACCTCCAAGTATCTTTGGACCTTACTTTTTCATCGGATCTTTATATCCATTCTCAGGTATTTAATGTCTCTTCACTCTCGTTATTGTTCATATTTTGGTGACGGAAAGTTGACACAATTTCATTCTTAGATGGTAACGGTGGAGGAGGAAGCTCGATGAGTAAAGTTGCTATTGCTGGAATAGCCGTTGGTTGTTCCTTACTTATCGTTGGCCTGGTACTTGTCGGGATCTATGCCTTCAGACAGAAGAAGAGGGCTGAAAAAGCAATTGAACAAAGCAATCCATTTGGTAATGTTGTCCATCAACATACAGTTTAGGGGAAGTATAACTGTTAATCTACTAGAGTAGGTGGTGGCTAAAATATTTGTTGAAGGAATGTGTTAGATAAATTAGAACACGATATCTGTCCATCTTAGCAGAAGATTTCTTGCTACAACATAATAGTAGGACCCGTTTCATCGTATATACAGATATAATTCTAAAATATACAAAAATATAGACATGAGAGAGAACATTTTGCCTCCCTTTTGGTCTTAGGGATGCATGGCTTTGCATAGTATTGAGCCCCTTTATGTTTAGAAGAAACTTATGCCCCCATATTCCTTCCAAATTGCTTATGACTTTTTTTGTTGTTTCTTATATTAGTACTTTTGTGGAGGTACGGAGGAAAGATATAGAAGAATCTCACAAAGAAAGAAAGAGAACTAGAGGGAAGAAGAGTATAAGTACAAATTTCAAACTGATATAGGGATAATAGGTCTTAGCCTCTTAGGTATGTTGACCTAAAACATCAATTTTTTTTTTGTTTTGGAAATTTGATAGGGTCAGGAAGCCCTAAAAGAAATATGATTAGAATAAAATTTAGGAATTTAGGAAAATTGGACGCAAAAGGTTTAAATTAATTGTGAACAATCAATTATTATAAATTTATCACAAATAATTTTAATAGAAAGACAAAAATAATAATTAGGAATACTTGATTTGGAATGACGTGTTGATAATGTATAATTGACATTGTACCATACAAGCTCAAAATAGATTTGTTATTCTTCAATTCTTCCCTTCTTTGATTAATAACTTCTGAACTTACAAACTATTTATAGACTACAAAACAGTCCAAAGAAGATAAAATAAATCTCTAAATACTTATCCATAAGATGAAATTTCTTCCACTTGATCTTGATATGATTTATTTTTACTCTCTCTTGGGTCAAATTTTATTATCCATGTTTTGTCTCAGTTTGTGTGTAGCCATGTTTCATGTGTCCTTTGTGTCATCGAGCTCCAAACGAGCATGCTTCATGTTGATGGACTTATCTCTAACTGATGGGTCTGTTACAATCTCCAATGCACAAATATCGCAAGTTAGGTACAAATATCACACGCACAAAATACCCATTTTCTTGTCCTGATGCCCTGCGACTATGGCAATCGGACTTATACTACCATCTAGGCCACTTGACGAGAGTGGATTTGATCCCGTATTCATCCTAGAACTAGGGGAGCAGTGTAGCCAGCATCTTTTTGATATCCCTTTCCTTTCCTAGCCCCTGACACTTGATTCTTCTCCTTTACTCTCCCAAAGGGGGTTAATCATAGCTAGACCCCCTCCTGTGCAATTTGAAATATTTGCAATGGCAACATCTCTCTATCCTCTTTGGCATTGGGTTTGGCTAACACCCTTGAATGGAGATCCGATTGCTTGACACCATGTGACATGTTGTAGCAACTGATGTCATACTACTAACTCAAAAGAGGCGTAGTATGCTGCTTTGTCAGATACACCCCCTCCTTGCCACTTGACTCACCTAGGGTCATTGCATTTGCCTCTTTCTTCTCGTGATTATTCACCACGAGTTTGGGAATAACAATGGAAAAGGAATTCTGCCCAATGATCTCTAAACTAATCCATGTCCCAAATGCTCAAAAGGCGAGTCAAACACGAGGGTACATGCTCAAACATGAATGCACAAGTAATATGTGTCCTAGGGTCAAGTTTGTATCAAAAGATATAACGAGGTAACATAGTACCCCCAACAAGATACCACAATCAATACGCTATTCATCGGTCCTGATTGTCTCAATCAGTCGATCGCATCCGAGTCTAACTTAGAATCTGTGTACCAATTAACAAGTATAATAATAGAAACACAACAACAACGTATCAATATAAGAAATGAAGTACGTTCAACAAGATATACTTGCATGATCCACGTTTGAGACGAGTCGATGTGACGGACACGGAAGGACAAGATAGCTGATAACTGTTGAATGATAACCGAATCTCGAGTTGAGAGTTTCGTGCGTCCAAAATACTGCATATTGTGCATCGTCCAAAAGTTTATAAAAGTCCAATTACGAGAAAAGTCCATAGGAGTCAAACCGACTGACACGAGGGCCCCACATAGTATGAAAAATGAGACAAGATATAATAAGTCCAAATTGGAAAAGTAAAATTACACACAACACCAGACGACGATACAAGCTGACCATACTCTCAGATTTGCGATCTGAGCAGCGGATTGCCAAAACGACGTATCTGGTCAGAGTGTGGTCCCGCAAAGTGGCGCTACGAAAATGTTCTCAGAATCGGATAGTACGATCATCGTAGAGATAATTCGACTCTACAAGTCTAACAGTGCAAGTCTCATTGCAATCTGGCGAGCGCACATGACGATATGAACTCAATTCAGTCTTGTCTGCGTGTATGTGGTGGGGGGGGGGGGCGAGAGGGATGGGGTTCTTGTGCTCGTACAAGAGAGAGGGAGAGAGCGTGTGTGTGTGTCACGTGAGGGTTTGTGTGTGTGTTAGATATTCCTAATTAATCTTTTAGTAAATTAGGCAAAGTTGTTTAGGGAAAAATTAGTTAGCTAATTAATTAATTAGAAAAAATCAATTAGATAATTAGGAAATGTTGATATGGTATGTTGAGTGTCATATTTAAGTATAGTATAAGCAAATGAGAATATCCTGAGGACATATTTGGGATGCCAGAATATGTCACAGGATATTCCATTATGAGATTATTGTCATAATGATTGAGATCATTGTATTAATGACTGTAAGCAAGGTTCAAAGAATCGGTATCGGAATCGGTATCGGACCATTCCTATGAGTATCGGGATCGGCGGTATCGATAGTATCGGCGGTTTCGGATCGGAGTATCGGATTTTTTGGTATCGGAAAGCAAACAACTATTAGTAAATTATTAACATTTTAGAGAATATATTTTATACATTTATGCATAATTTAAAGTATTTTCAGTATTGTTTCTTAGTATTTTTGATATTGAATGAAATAGTAGTCATCATTGTCGATTGATTTATATGCGATAGATAAATTTTCCTCTTTTATATGTTTTTACAACCTTACTATGCTTTTACAACCTTTCTAATTTATCTTTTTAATTCAATTTTTTTTGCCAAATTGACTGAAAAAGAGACCTCTAATGTCGGTATCGGTCAGTATCGGGTATCGGTCGGTATCGGATCGGGACATGTCAAACTGTATCGGTATCGGCCGTATCGGATCGGTATCGGCCGATACTTTAAACTATGACTGTAAGGCTATATAATGCCAATGAGACAATCAATAAGATAATCAACTAATTACAACATGGTATCAGAGCCAAGTTTCCACAAACCCTAGCCGTCACCAAGCTTCCACAAACTCACAGGAGGATTTCCTAGATCTCCTCCACCGAACTCTTCCACGCCCCCCCTTCTTCCCTTCTCCGCCCTTCGCAGGCCGCCCTTCGCTGTTGCTGCCCCGTCCTGCTACTGCTGCGGCTGCTACTGCTACTGCGGCTGCGGCTGCTGCTGCGATGGCGGCTGTGACATGCGTGCTGCCGCCTCCTCCGCACTAGCACGAGACAGCGCCTAATAGGGATGCCTAGATCTAAAAAAAGGGGGACATATTCGGATCTAGGAGCGGACGACGAGGACGAACGTGAGTCTTGGAGCGGACGTGACGTGATTGGATAGACGACGCATCGATTGAGGAGATCATCAAGAAGCTAGATTCTGCTGAGGTGGCGACGTTGATGAAGTTGTTGACGATGTCGGCTGGTGAGAACACGACACGAACGTCGCCGGAGTTGAAGCTTCCCTCCATCGATCTGAAATTAGATGGACCAGCCACCTATCTGAGTTGGTCACGGCGGGTGAGAAGAACCCTCGCAGGAAAAAACATGGAGGGGTTCCTGACGGGCGAGACGACAGAGCCGGACGAGGGCTCGACAGGACGCGATGAGTGGAAGTCCACTCATATGGTGATCTACATCTGGCTTCTCAACTCCTTAGTTCAGTCTATTGCCGCCACAGTAGACGGTATTGAGATGGTGAAAGATGTGTGGGAGAAGTTGAGAAGGACCTATGATGGTGTGGGGAACAACTTACGGGTCTTCCAGATAAAGGGGGAGATTGATGACACCGTACAGGGAGAGAAGACGGTGCAGGAGTATGCCACGGAGTTGGAGCATCTGTGGTTGGATTATGATCACTCCTCAGATCGGACGAGCTGCGGGGACCCTAAGTGTAAGGAGAGACAGGTGTGTCTGCAGGAGAGGACGATGAAGTTCCTCAAAGGGCTGACTGCAGCTTTCGCACAGAGGACGACCCTACTTCTAGCCCAACCAAAGATTCCTAGCCTTGAGGAGGCTATCTCAGCTATGATCCAGGAGGAGACACGCATCAGGCTGCAAGCCGGGACAGGTGGTCCCACCGAAGCAAAGTCAGCACTAGCGATCACCAGCTCAGGTAACACAGGATCTAAGGGAGAGCTCTGGCAGCATAACCGACAGCTGATAGCACTTTCCAGCCAGTGGTCGGTAAGGGTACTGTTAATTGTACAGGTTTAGTAAGATTATCCAATGTTTTACATGCTCCATCCTTTCCAGTCAGTCTTTTGTCCATTAGTTCTATAATCCTCCAACTTAAATGCATTGTTTCTTTTGATATTCCTAAGGTGACCTTCCAGGAGAAAGAGACATGACGAAGACTTGGGACTGGCACTTGGCATGAGGGACTGTGGTACCTAGATCGAGAAGGACTGGACTCAGCATTGGTATCTATGGCAGAGAAGGCTGGCATGGAAGGACTGCAACAGAGGACTGAGGATACCTTGATACTCCATCATCGGAGGATGGGACATTCTTCCTTTGATACTCTAAGTAAGTTGTATCCAGAGATTTATGCAAAAACAAATAAAGAGAAATTAGTATGTGATGCGTGCGAGTTAGGAAAACTTACTAGGAACTCATATGTTGGCACGGGTCATAGGAGCACTTTTGCTTTTGAGGTAGTACATTCTGATGTCTGGGGTCTATGTGCTACTAACACTATGAATGGTTATAAGTACTTTGTTTCTTTCATTGAGTGTGCCTCTCGTGTTACCTGGTTATATTTGATAAAAAATAAGAATGATGTACCTGCTTGTTTTCGGGATTTCCATAAGCATGTCCAGACTCAGTACAAAGCAGTTGTGAAGGTACTGAGGTCTGACAATGGAACGGAGTATACCAACAGGACGCTTGCAGAATATTTGTCAGCACACGGAATACAGCATCAGACCACCTGTGCATACACACCAGCACAAAATGGAGTTGCAGAAAGGAAAAACAGACACCTTCTGGAGGTTGCAAGAAGTATGATGATCGACATGAATGTCTCACAGAGTCTGTGGGGGCATGCAGTGTTGACAGCAGCTCAACTCATCAACAGGATGCCCTCGAAGGTCCTCGGATGGAAGTTCCCATATGAGGTATTGCAAGGCAATAATAGTGGGATACTCCCACTGAAAGTGTTTGGGTGTGTGTGTTTTGTGAAGGACAACAGGCCATCAGTTGGGAAACTTGACCCTAGAGCGGTCAAATGCATCTTCGTAGGCTACTCGGCGACCCAGAAGGGGTATGTGTGCTGGAGTCCAGTAGAGAAGAAGAAGTTTGTCAGTATGGATGTCCACTTTCGGGAGCATGAGCCATACTACCGCCAGGACGGAACTTCACACAACACGCCTAATACTGCCAGTATTAGGCGAGAGGGGGAGATGGAGAACTTGGTGGTAACCGATTTAGAAGTTTGGCATGGAGGCACGGAGAAGGGACAAGAAGGTGAAAGTGTTAGGCCTACGGCTCAGGGAGAGTTACTTACCTACAGCAGGAGAGAGAAGCAAACTGCAGGACCAGTACCGCCAGTGCCAGTGCCAAGTCCCTTGCCTGCGTTCGTCCCAACTCCTGAGGCACCGACACCAACCCCCCTTCAGGTGATACCCCCTCCTTCACAAGATATCATTCCTCCTACTTCTACTCCTCCCACACCACTATCTGTACGGAGGACCACTCGCAGCAATGCAGGAAATCCTCCAAACAGATATGGTTGGGATATTGCTCAGTTTGTTTCTTCTGACTATATCCCTTCTTCTCATGGAGCATTTATAGCATCTTTGGATAGTATTACTGTACCTAACAATTGGCAGGTTGCCAAGAATGATCCAAAGTGGAAAGCGGTAATGCACGAGGAGTTGGGAGCTCTGGAGAAGAACCACACTTGGGAGCTTGTGAGACTGCCAGAGGGGAAGAGAGCAGTTGGATGCAAGTGGGTCTTTACCGTGAAGCAGAACCCAGATGGACAGGTTGAGCGCTATAAAGCTCGACTAGTAGCCAAAGGATACAGTCAGATGTACGGCATCGACTATGACGAGACTTTTGCACCAGTTGCAAAGATGAGCACTGTCAGGACTCTGATTTTTCTGGCAGCGAATGGTGGATGGAAGCTACACCAACTGGATGTGAAGAATGCGTTTCTTCACGGAGATCTAGTGGAGGAGGTGTACATGGAGATACCACCAGGATTTGGCACCAATCAGACAGTAGGCAAGGTCTGCAGGTTGAAGAAGTCCCTCTATGGACTGAAGCAGTCTCCTCGAAGGTGGTTTGACAGATTCAGAAGGGCGATGATAGGGATGGGATATCAGCAGATCAATGCTGATCATACTGTGTTCTTCCGTCGGAGTGGAGGCCACATCACCATGCTTGCGGTGTATGTGGACGATATGATTATCACAGGAGATGATGAGCAGGAGATCGCCCAACTCAAAGGAAAGCTTGGCAAGGAATTCGAGGTGAAGGATCTTGGCCTTCTTCGGTACTTCCTTGGGATTGAGATTGCTCAAGAAGCAGAGGGGATTGTTCTCTCTCAAAGGAAGTATGCACTGGACCTTCTCACAGAAACTGGGATGTTGGGGTGCAAACCTGCAGCGACACCAATAGATCAGAGGTTCAAGATTGATGCTGAGGCTGGAGAACCAGTTGATCGGGATAGATACCAGAGACTGGTTGGCAAGTTGATCTATTTGAGCTACACACGTCCTGATATCTGCTTTGCAGTAAGTGTGGTGAGCCGCTACATGCATGACCCACGGAAGGGTCATATGGATGCAGTGTACCAGATTCTGAGGTACTTGAAAGGTGCTCCCGGGAAGGGACTAATATTCAGGAAGAACAATCACGTGAGCATCGAGGGCTACTGTGATTCTGACTGGGCTAGTTGTGCTGATGACAGGAGGTCTACCTCGGGATATTGCATATTTGTAGGAGGTAACTTGGTCTCCTGGAGGAGTAAGAAGCAGTCTGTGGTGGCCAGATCGACAGCTGAAGCAGAGTACAGAGCTATGGCCTTGGGAGTTGCAGAGCTGCTATGGTTGAAGAATATGCTGGTGGAGCTGAAGCTGGATCAAGGAGCCAAGATGAAGCTGTGGTGTGACAATCAGTCAACTATTAGTATCGCCAACAATCTAGTACAGCATGACAGGACCAAATACATCGAGATTGATAGATTCTTCATCAAAGAGAAGTTGGATAGTGGATTACTGGAGCTTGGGCATGTTCCAACCAGGGATCAAGTAGCAGATGGACTAACCAAGGGACTCGCCTCAGTGAGCATGATTAGAGGATGTGACAAGATAGGCTTAGTGAATATCTTTCACCCATCTTGAGGGGTTGTGTTGATATGGTATGTTGAGTGTCATATTTAAGTATAGTATAAGCAAATGGGAATATCCTGAGGACATATTTGGGATGCCAGAATATGTCACAGGATATTCCATTATGAGATTATTGTCAATAATGATTGAGATCATTGTATTAATGACTGTAAGGCTATATAATGCTAATGAGACAATCAATAAAATGATCAACTAATTTCAACAGGAAATTAATTATATCTAGTATTTGGTTAATAAATAACAATATAATAATGGTAAATAAATAAATAATAAATTCTATTTTTTTAATAAACGGCTAAAAAGAAAAGAAAATTGGGGGGTCGAAAATCAAGATTATTACACGTCTACTACTCTCCTCCCCTCTCTTACTAGTATTATCACTAAACCACCGCCTTGGTGGTTCCTAAAGCAGCATATTGTTCATCTATTTGCCAACATCATAAATATTGGCTCCTATGGATTCCTATGTTGCACGGCACGAGATGTACTTTACAAATAGGTACAACATTAGTTATCTATATTACATTAATGTCTATATTGCACGAGTAGAAACACAGATATGAGAACAGACACGATAACAAACACCATTTTTCTGTGTTTGTGCAACATATCCGAACTAAAAGCATGGTCTTATACAATTTCGAAAGCTCTCCAATGTATCTCTACTTATTGATTTTTTTTTTTAACCTTTCAGCTTCATGGGGATCAGGAGGTAAAGATATCGGTGGCATGCCACAACTGAAAGGATCAAGATGGTTCTCTTTCGAGGAACTTAAAAAGAGCACCAATAACTTTTCAGAAGTTAACGAGATAGGTTCAGGCGGCTTCGGACAGGTGGTCAATCTTCCTGTTTGCAGACATATCAAGGCTCGTGGCACAAACTTTTTCGTACAATCTGAGTCCATTTTTACACATTTCAGGTCTACAGGGGAATGCTTTCAGACAGCCAAATGGTTGCAATCAAGCGAGCAGGTCAAGGATCCATGCAAGGTGGCCTCGAGTTCAAGACCGAGATCGAGTTGCTGTCCAGAGTCCACCACAAGAACCTAGTCAGCCTCCTAGGTTTTTGCTTTGAGCAAGGCGAGCAGATGCTGGTTTATGAATTCATTCCTAACGGAACGCTGAGGGAGAGCTTGAGAGGTTTGCTATTGAAAACTATATATATGTCAAATGACTCCTAAACTATCATCTCATCTTTACATAATACCTATGTTGCACGAATAAGACATGACACTGCAAGGACTAGACAACACAGACATGACACCTATTTTGGTGTGTCCTAATATATTTTGGAGTCAGTGCTTCTTAGCATAATACTTATTATGTTATTACCAACTGCAGGAAAAAGTGGGATACAATTGAACTGGAAACAGAGACTCAGAATTGCTTTGAGCTCAGCAAGAGGATTAGCCTATCTCCATGAACTCGCTAATCCTCCCATAATTCACAGAGATGTCAAGTCTACCAATATCCTTCTCGATGAAAACTTAAATGCGAAGGTCGCAGACTTTGGTCTCTCAAAGTTAGTGGCAGATGCTCAGAAGGGACATGTTTCCACTCAAGTAAAGGGGACACTGGTGAGTATTTAAGCTTCATAAATCTATTTGCCAACTTCCTAATTTTTCTTTCCCATAAAAGCCTGTCTGTTCACCTATGTTGCACGAATATGGGCATAGATATGGATAAGAATAAGAACACGATATGGGACATGATACATGATACAAACTTTTTCAAATAGGTACAAAGTTGTCACCTATTTTGTACGAATACAGACACGGCTACAGGTAAAAACACGATATGGATATGGATACCATCTTCCTATGTTGGTGCAACATAGCTATTCACTTATGTTGCTACCGATATATAATTGATTTATTCATACTCCGCTGGTTTTAATTTTTTGAAGAATAATCATTGGTTTGTATATCTACCTTATTATTACAAAGTTTTCTTAATTGTTTCATCTTTACAGGGCTATCTAGATCCTGAGTATTACATGACTCAGCAGTTGACAGAGAAGAGCGATATTTATAGCTTCGGGGTGGTCATGTTAGAACTGATAACTGCGAGACAACCGATAGAGAAGGGTAAATACATCGTTCGTGAGGTGAGGATGGCGATGGACGAAAATGAAGAGTGCTACGGCCTAAAGCAAATAATGGATCCTGTTATCCAAAACAAACCAAATCTATCAGGTTTCAAGAGGTTCGTGGATTTGGCGATGCAATGTGTAGAGGAATCAGCTGCGGATCGCCCTACAATGAACGAAATCGTGAAGGAAATCGAGTTGATGCTGCAGGATTCAGGATCAAACTCAAACTCAAACTCAACCTCAGCGGCTTCATCAACTACAGATTTTGGAAAGAGTAAGGGTGCTCTTGATGTTTATAGCGACACACTGACGAGAAAGGAAGTGGGCAGTGATGCATTTGAGTATAGTGGTGGGCACTCATTTGTGCCCAAAGTTGAACCAAAATAGTGTAATACTCTTTTTCCAATTCTGTCAATTTCTTTCCCTTGGACATTTGTTTGGTACATACTTGTTAAGGTTCACAGGCAAAGCTTAACGTTCTTGTATGCAACAAAAATTCGGAGAAATGTTTTTTTTTCCAACATTTTTTCCCGTGAAATGAAAGTGTGATTTTTTTTTGTTCAAGATTTATGTAATTCACAAGTCCATCATGCTGAAGCTCATTTATTTTGTAACATGCCAATTATACTCTATTTTCTTCATTGTAATAATTTTCAAGTAATTAGAGGCTTTTGGTTGCATCTTGGAGGATGTTGGTTTTGTCGAGGAAACAATCTCTACATATGTATAAGGGGTAAGGCTACGTGCATCTTCACCCGTTCTTGACTTTACTTAAGCGGGAACCTTGTGGAACAGGTACGCCTTTTTTTTGGTAACACCTTTTTCAGACGGATCAATTACTTGAGTTGCAGAGGTTAGTATATCGCATTTCAGTACTCAGTCCAAATGTCTTTCCAAGTACTACGAGATTTTGTTGATAGTACTTATGTAGTTTCATACCGCCTTTAAAATAGCCACATGCTAGGTTAAACTATGAAATTTAACTTTAAAAGGTTGGAGTATATATGTGGTTACTTATTACAGTGAGGTGTCTTATTACTTGATGATCCTTTGAAGTCTAATCCAATACCCTTGCAAGGAAATAATAAACAACAATATGACTAGATACCAAAGATTGGGCAACATAATGGTTTAGGCCTTTTGTGGGGGAAAGGGTGCCTCTATGCCACTATGTTAAGACATTAGACGTTATAAACAATTTTTTTGTCAAGAAGCATCATAGGATCGGAGGCAACACACATTACTTATAATTTTGTTAGGGACTGTTATTAAAATTGATTGGGGCAAACCACAGGTCCCTACGTGACTACCTATTGTTAGGACTGCCGAAATTTTGGCAGTCCTAAAACAACATAGTCTTTGGCAGTCCTAAAACAACATAGTCAGGACTGAAAGTTTTTGATCGTCCTAATAAAAAAGCAACAAAACATATCATTTAAAACAAATCATATCATATCTCTTTTCATTTACATAAGATATTCATTTTAACAAATATGTCTAGATAGGACTAATATTACAATAAATGTGTGGTTAGTAATATCTTTACTAAATATATCATTTTAAACAAATAAAATACTCTAATCATATCTTTACTAACATATCATGCTAAACATATCTTTTTGATAATTCTTTTTAACAATAATGTCTTTACTAATTTTCTCAACTTAATCGTATTATTTTAAACATATTTATACTGTATCAAAATATTTCTATACTTAAGTTCAAAATTTAAATTTTGTGAGCCAAAAATTTGGCAGTATTTATTAGTTCCAAACGGGACTTTCGATTGTGAAGATTTGAAAACTAATTGGTGGAGTTCGAAACTTCAAACTAATTGATGGAGCTCGAAACTTCAAACATGTATTAAGGTTTAGAAATTTGGAAAGGAATATGAATCCATTTTTTTTTCTTTTTATACTTAAAAGTTGTGATGGCCTCTACATTTTTAAAAGGGTATTTCGGGTATTGAAATATGACTAATTTTTGTTATGCCCTTAACAAGTAAGGTTGTGCCTTTATCATAGTCCCTTTAAAAAGAATCTGGGTAGAAGGAAGAGATCTAGAACGGGAGGATTGCAGAAGACAAGTAATGATGCCTATATATTCCTCCCATTTTATTGTGAAAAGAATAAATAGCAAAAAGCATACATCAAACGTTTGTAAAAACTGATTTCATATCCCTCTTTGGCATAGTGAGGGAGGATAATGAAAATACCGGCTGAAACAAAAGACAATCCATGTTCTGAAGGAATAATCTATTTTGATGCTGCCTTCAAAAGACTGATTTCACAAACATTTAAAGACAGGGGTAGGCTTTCCAGACTAAGAAATACTCCCGTCAGATATCTTTAAATGCAGCAGACAGATCCTAGGAATATAGTCATTGTCAACCAGACTGACCAAGAAGTAACTTCTTTGCAACTGCAATTGAGATGATCAGACCTGTCAGTTAAAAGTAACTATACCGGAAAATTAAAACCTAGTGCATTGGCTGCCCATTATCAATACAAATAATCCACCTTCTAGATACTAGTATGGATTATATAATGGCAATACATGTAATCTAGCTTTCTTGAATCTCGAAAACATAGAAAGGTAAGGAAACTAAATACCTAATGGAAATGATAACAAAAATTAGGGGGCGGTATTAATTACGTAATGTATACATGCTCCAGCAATCTTCCTGGGGAAATAAGCATGCCCAACCCTTCGCTTAGATCTTGAAGTCCCCGTCCTTCCACACCATAAAGATAGCAGGATCGACAACAGTAGGTTGGATGATCTCTTTGCCAAGAAAGACACCCTATGTCACTGCATTGACTGCACTTGAGCCTATGTTGGAGACACATTCCCCTTCTTTCTTTGAGACAATATAAATGGTAAAGCTTTGCACATCTCCACCAGAAGGTTTCTTGTCTTTCTAACAGAAAAAGTCAAGATAGGCCGTTTGATAGACATACAACCAACCAGTCCACCCCCCCCTCCCCACCCCCAACCCCCCCCCCCCCCCCCACACACACACACACACACACACACACTTGCCAAAACGAGATGAAATGAAGTTATGCATAAGAATCATAAATATAAATAATATTTCTATTAGTCTTTGAACAACAACACCTGAATTACTCTTAATATTTAAACTTGAGAATGTCATTAGTATTCCCCTTGTACTGTGTCATAGAGAGAGATGAAATTGCCTATCACAAATTGTATCACTTACCACTTTGTCTAGACCCTTTGCTAGTCTAACTGACCTTGGAAGATGTTCTTTGGTGCAAGAGCTTAAACTGCATGACCTATGTGTATCTACCATCCAACTGGCCATTTTGGTCATACGGCAAGAACCTCTTGCTCATACCTCACTTGGCAATGAACTTTGCCCCCAAAACATGGGGTTGAAATCGGATTAACAGTCTGCCAGCAAACTATGTCTATTCTTAACTGGAGCCTTCTTGTGATCCATCGCTGACCCCGAACTGATAGGAGAAGGCTTGAATTTGGACTTACTATACAGTGAGCCACACATTTCGAATTAGGAACTATACAGCGAGCCAAAAATTTGTAATCAGTTCTTTCTTCTTTATTTAGTTTAGTATGTAAAGTTTTTGAAGGTTATGCTTGTTTTACAATCTTATTAGAAGTTCATTTATTTCTATTTAGACCATTTACCTATGCAAAATTGTATTAAATTTGTGTGAGGCTTGTTTTACAGTTATTAGACATTTATATGTTTCTATATTGATAACCTATTCAAAATTTCAAGAATTGTGTATGAAGTTCAGTGTTGTAGATACTTGCCAACATATCAGTTTTGAGTGGCAAATTATTTCGTTTTGTTTAAAATCAGCCAACATATCGGCCTATATTTGATATATCAGCTGACACAAGAAACATAAACGTCGACCAAATTTTACAGAAGTGGGTTTTATATGTTAACCCTTGGGTATTGTTAATGAATTTTGTTTACTACTAATTATATCATTCGGGTTATGTACATACCCAGTTAGTTCTTAAGAAAGAAAAGTTAATTTCCGAAACCCTATCCGTTAACCCAATAACTCAAATAAAACCCTTAACTCTTTCTCTCTCGATCTTCTCATTACCTCGATCCCCAAGCCTATTTTGCCTCCTCATTGCCCACAAATCCTAGCCTCTAAATGTCCAGTCCAGAGTGCTCCCTCCAGTGTGAGTCTCTCTCTCTCTCTCTCTCTCAAATTTGCCTCCAAAAAAACCATTTTCTTTTTGCAGATTTACCTAAAAATCAGAGTTTGAGTTTCCTTTCTCCATAGAGAAAAAGCTCCTTCCTTCATTAGTTAGGAACATATTTTTCGATATCCAACATTTTTCTAAGATATGTTGTGTATGTTTAGTACATATAAGATATTACATAGTTATTGATATCCGACATTTAAAATATTCCCGACATCCAACATTAACAAAAGCCAATCTAATATGAACCCAACCTCCCTACATCTACAACATTGGTGAAGTTTATTATCTAAAAAAACTTTGATGAGGTATAAACAAATGTTGGGCGCACAGCGAAAATAGACTCAGGAAAATCAAAGAAACTCCTCAGAGAAAATTGACAACCACAAAGATAAGGATTTACGTGGTTCGGCCAAGATGCCTGCTTCCACGGATAATGATGATTCAATTCCACTATGAAGAAAAAAAAAAATTACAATTGCTCTCAACACTTCTCTCCTTTCTCTCAAGAACTCTCTACAAAAACTCCCTCAAAAACTTTTGTGTTGAACTTATTCAACAAATTTTTTTTTTTGCTCTCTTATGTCGAACTTATTCAACAATCATTGAGCACCATTTTGAGATATACTCTTGTGTTGAACTTATTCAATAACTTACATGAGCACTCTTGAGATACTCTTGGAGAAATCTTTGGCCCCTTTATATAGCATGCCATATTTTTATACATGGAAATCCAACATTATGTAGGAATAGGAATCCAATATTATGTAGGCTTAGGAATCCAATATAATTTTTGTCAAAGATTTGGTCAAAGGTCAAAGTCAATCTTTTTCAAAAGATATGGTCAAATATATCTTTCTTAATATCTCCACATTGTCAAAGATTTGTTCTTTTTCAAAGATATGGTCAAAGATCAAAGTCAATCTTTTTCAAAGATATGGTCAAATATATTTTCCTTCATATCACCTCGGCAAGGTTTTGTCACAAAACCGAGCCGACACACTTTTCAACCGCACAACTTCACCAAATCAACTACTCGTCAATTCTGCCCCTAAGGGCTCTCAAGCAACACTTCTCCACCTGACTGTGGAGAATCACACCCACTTCTAGCCTATAACTTGTTTGGCCTTGGGCAATGAAATCAAATTTCATGTATAGTTCTTGTGGAGAGACTCAATCTCTTCATGAATAGCTACAATGCAACTCTCGCTGCTAGTATCTTTGACAGCCTGTCTGAAGATGATAGACTCGTCATCCTCCACTGGCAGTGCATATGGCACCATATTCAACTGTCCATAGTGCTTGACCGGTTTATCATATCCATGCATGTGCACTGACTTGACCGGTCTCCTTCGCTTAGTAGTAGCCAAAGAATCTTGCTGTTGGTGTTGCTCTTCTTCCGGTTGTTCTTGAGAGGCTTGATGAACATCTTCAGAAACCTCTACCTCATCTGATGCATCCTCAGATGACTCAATCTCAACAGTTTATGATTTGCTAGATTCACCACTATCCTTATCGGACTCACACTTCTTGCTTAAAGTCAACACTGAAGACTCATCGAAGGTGACATCCTGATGATTAACTTCTTATCCTCCAAACAGTACAGACGGTATCCCTTCACTCCTTGTGCATATCCCAAAAAATGACCTTATTGGCTCTGGAATTCAACTTACCATCGTTGACATGATAGTAAGCTTTGCATCCAAACACGGGCAAAGTGCTGTAATATGCTGGTTTGTCAGTCATCTTATCATATGGAATCTTACAGTCTATAGTCGGAGTTGGTGATCTATTAATCAAGTACTGCATCATGTATATAGCATCCACCCACCATTCCTTGCCTAAACCGACATTGGAGAGCCTATAGCTTGCTTTCTCAAGTAAGGTTCGGTTCATCCTCTCTACTAACCCATTTTGCTGCGGCATGTTTCTGACAATCCAATGTCGCACGATGCCTTCTTGAGCATAGAAATCTTTGAAAGGTCCATAGGTATATTCAGTACCATTGTCAGACCTCAATGTCTTTACCTTTCTGCCTGTTCTGTTCTCCAGCATCGCTTTCCACTGTTTGAACTTTTCGAACACTTGATCTTTGATTTTGATGAAATATAACCAATCATAACGTGTATTATCATCAATAAAAGTAACATAGTATCTCGCTCCTTTCTTGGAAGGAATCTTGCTAGGTCCCTATACATCTATATGCACATAGTCGAGAATATCTTCTGTCTTCTGCTTGCTTGTACTGAAGGTCACCTTGTGCTGCTTGCCACAATGCTCACATAAATTCATACTTGGCTTCTTCAAGTTCTTCAGTAACCCCTGCTTGCTTATTAAGGTCAGGCCCTTCTCACTCATATGCCCAAGCCGCATATGCCAAAGACATGTGCTATCAGACGAATCCGATGTACTAACTGCTAAAGTCTCAGTCACATTGCTTCCCAATAAGATATAAATGTTACCATGTAGGTGATCTTTCATCACCACCATAGAACCACGAACAACCCGCAAGACTCCACCCTCGACAACAAACATGTTACCATTTAAGTCAAGCATACCAAGAGAAATAAGATTTTTCTTGAGGTTGGAAACATATCTGACATTAGGTAAAGTTCGCATAATTTTATCATGCATCTTCACCTTGATAGACCAAATTCCAACATCTCGCCATGTGTTGTTGTTGCCCATCAACACAGAACTACCATCTGTTGTCTTGTCTTTGGACACATATGGTAGGAGCATCCCGAATCGAGAATCCAACGGCCACTCATGTTGTCTTGTGCCACCGAAAAATAGACTTCGTCACTGTCGACTTCTGAAGCGTAGTTTGCTTCATCACCTTCTCTTTTTTCCTTATTCTTCTTTTTCTTGTTCTTCTTCTTTGGACGAGTACACTTATTTGCATAATGTCATTTCTCATTACAGTTGAAATACTTCACCTTCTCAATAGGTATCTTGGACTTGCATCTTGACCTTCTGCTGGAAGATGCTCTATCGTTTGTCCTCTCTCTTGTCATCAAACCTTGGGCCTGGTCTCCACCATTTCCGCCATTAGAAGCCAACCTCCGCATATCATTAGACAATAAGGCACTTGTAGCTTCTTTTATGGAAATTGAGTCATTCCCGTATAGTAATGTTTGAATAAGATTCTCATAAAAATTGGACAAAGAAAACAATAGGATTAGTGCCAAACGATCATCATCTTCATATATGTCAACATCCTTAGGTCAGAAATAATTTGATTAAATTTAAAAATATGATCTCGAATTGACGTACCTTCCTCTATCATCGGTCTGTAGAGCGACTTTAACACATAAAGTCGGTTGGTAAGAGTCTTCATCATGTAGAGTGATTTCAACTTTAGCCAGAGCCCAGTGGCGGTGGTTTTGTCCTTCACAGAGTAGATGACATATCTTTCCAAACATAGGAGAATAGCGGCACATGCTTCGAGATCCATGTCATCCCAATCATTATCGGTCATGTCAGCGGGTTTCTTCGACTTTTCACGTAAAGCCTTGTGAAGCTTTTGAGATATGAGAACGTCATTCATCTGGCTTTTCCAAAAGCCAAAATCATTCTTCCCATTGAACTTTTCAATTTTGTACTTACCAATCTTGCTTGACAGAGCCATCTCAAGAATCTACCCAATTAACTTTTTTTGAGAATTCCAAAGCTCTGATATTAATTGTTTGGTGCACATCAAAAATATACCCAGAAAAATCAGAGAAACAACTCAGAGAAAGTTCACAACCACAAAGATAAGGATTTACGCGATTTGGCTAAGATGCCTACTTCCACGGACGATGGTGATTTAATGCCACTATGAAGAAGAAAAAGAATTACAATTGCTCTCAACACTTCTCTCCTTTCTCTCAAGAACTCTCTACAAAAAATTCTCTCAAAATTTTTTGTGTTGAACTTATTCAATAATTTTCTTTTTGCTCTCTTATGTCAAAATTATTCAACAATCATTGTCATGGCTCCCAAAATACTGGATAAATACGAGGACTGACATGGCCAACCACACCTTACAAAATACCGAAGTAAGCCACAATGTGCTAAGGTTGTCAAGAAGACAAATGGGTGAACTCTAGCATGCTATGACGTCAGCCTTAAGGCCGACAAATTCTAGTATCTCAATCCATCAACACAAATACAAGAGTATATCATATATGAAAGTAAAAAAGATGTCCTAAATTACATACCACATATGGTCATGAAGCTAGTGAATACAAAATGTTGCACTAGCAGAATATAATTATACATGATCAAATATACCAGCCATGGTCTAATATATACATCATATTGACCGTAGTCTCAAAATATAAGGAGCTAACTCTGCCCCTTGCTAAATACCACATAAAGAAATAACACTACGAGGGGTGGATGAAGAAAACCCACTCGCGAGCTTCGGCCGCAGTTCTACGAGTGCGAGCCATCTTGCTGGAAGTGCGGTGGATCCTAGTTCTCTTCAGAGTAATCTGGCCATGCAAATCCAGTGGGGTCAGAACCCCAAGCAACAAGTACCACAAGGAGCCTAAGGTTATAAACAAAACATATCACAATGTAGCAGAAAAGAGACATAATAAATAAATGAAGGTCGAGGCTTGTACGGTACCAATGTACTTGTCTCAAGACTATACTGGAAGAACTGATAACATGTGTTATAAAGGAAAGTAAGGCGACGAGCGATAAAAGGACATAGGAACTACTCTGGATCAGGACCACAACCCTTAAACCAAATAAGGACTAGGGTTGCAGACCTTCACCCGAGCAGAACTTAGCACCATAACCACGCGCCAAAAGAAAATAAAACTAGAAGAGCGAGCCATAAATAAAAGTAACAACATTCATTGCACGACCAAACATATCTACAGCTTGCTACAATTAACTAGCTAGGGTTGTCACAGGCCTTAATTACTAAATGTATATTTTAAGAATATTGCTACCACTGCCACAACAGTCAACCCAGATGGCCAAGGGTACACTTGTCAAATAAACTTAAAAGCACATTCAATATTACTACAACATAACTTGTTACTAGATCATACACAGAATTGAACTTGTAAGCATAAACTTAAACTTGTGATCATAAGCTTGCTTTATAAACATAAACTTGTCTTGTAACATAATCTTGTATATAAACTTGTCTTGTAAGTGCCGCACCACGCGTAAACTTGGTTAGTCATGGAGCCCTTGCCTAGTAGGGTTGGTCTATACTGCATGGGGCCCTTAGAGATCGGGGTAGCCGGTAGCGCAATATTCTTTCCTCCCAATGATCTAGGTAAATCTTATCTTGTTTGATCATTACTAAATTATTTTAAGTTCTCGAGTCGTGGACACTTGAGAACTCCCTAGAATGACGAGTCACGAGTACGATCTTTTCACGAGTTATCGTACTCGCAGCACGCGATACATTGCGCAATACTCACACTCCCCAATGCCAAATGCAATGGATTTTCATACACAAATATTTCTACGGTGTCGTGAGGATTGTGAACTTGTACATAAACTTGTCTTGTGAACTATATGCAAAACTTGTCTGGTAACATAAGCTTGTATCAACATAAGGAAGCACACATCAATTGTAAACTCCCTCGACCAGATCTCAGTATTTTAATATTATTTCTAGTTAATTAGAATTAGTGTAACTTTTTAAAAATTTATTTATTAATATATTCTATTGATTGTGCACCTGTTTGTTACACAATAAATTAGGGCACCACACTAGCTGTTAACCCTAAACTAATTTCACATCCCTGCCCTAGACTTGCTAGACTACATTTTCCGTATTTTTAGCAACTCCCAGAAACCTCGTTTTGTGCTTCGTTTTAGTCGCACAAATATCGTTACAAACGTACGTATTTAATTCCTATTTAATTTTCTGCTCTTTACCAACCTCTGTACCCTAGAGATTTGAGGACCAGTAGGTACCTGTTTTGCCCAACCAAAAATACGATAATATTCTACACTAATTGTATTACAATTATCGTATTGACACCGTAGAAAAATTATGACCCTAACTGCCCTTAAATAATTAATGAACACCGTGCGCAGTATTTATTAAATAATAAATACGGTGACCCGTATCACCTGCAGAATCAGACCCTGACCCTGCCCAGGCTCATCCCCACAGCCCAGGACATTTCCCCAGCAATTTCCCTCAATTCTGTGAATTTTAGTAATTTTTAGAACCAGGTGATTTTTCCAGACAAATTGCATAATTGCGCAAATTCCCAATTTTTGGACTTTTATGCAAATTGTGAAAAGTTAGGGGTTTTATTGCAAAAATGCATGCTAGGTGGCAACCTCCTATTGGATAGACCATAGGTGGCAAGGGCCCACCATAAATATCCAGGAAAATATCCAAAAATACCTAAATTACCAATTTAACCCTAAAACTTCCCCATAATTACGAAATTGCCATTGCCCCTAATCCTATATAAACCCTAAACACCCCCCCTCTCTCATTACCGGACCCCTCACAGCCACCACCGGCCACCGCCTCCGACCCAACTCCGGCCAGCCCTCCGCCCTGACCCCCTCTCCCCTCCGGCCAAGCCACGCCGCCTGAGCCGCCCTGCTCCGCCGTGGCGAGCCACCGCAGCGACCTCCCCTTCACTGCACCACAGCGGCTCCCCGACCTCCGACCGCCCACCACCGCCTCCCTAGCTGTCGTCGACCACCGCCACCACCCCCACTCGCTTCGCCGGGACTTCCTCTCTCCAACCACCACCGCCCCGTCCCTCCACGACCACCACAGCCTCCGCCATCACCCCCGCAGCGCCACCACAGCCTCTCCCTGCCCACTGCTCGAGCCACCTCCGACCGTCCCCCATCGCCACTCCGGCCACCCCCGACCTCCGCCACCCACCCCGACATGTTCGCCACCTCCTCCTCCACCACCTCGACAGCCTGCACCGCCGCCCCAGCCACCGCACGCGGCGCTGCAGCTGCCGCAAGCTGCTGCTGCTGCTGCTACTGCTAGCAGCTACTGCTACTGCCGTTGCTTCTCCGGCCGGCCGACGACGACTCCGCCGCCGTCCTCCCGCCGTCGACTCGCCGTGGACCCCCTGTCACCTTCCCTTAGGTATAATACCTGTATATACATGTATATATGTATATATTTATGTATGTATGTATATATATATATATATATGTATATATATATGTGTATAACTACATATATATATGTTTATATATATATAATAAAATATATTATATTAACTATACTGTATATACAGTATACAGTATATATATTATTATTAATATTTTTATATATATGTATTTAATATATGTATAAATTATGTATATACTTATATCTATAAATACTTATAAGTATATGTATATGTATATATATGTATATATATGTATATATATATGTATATTAATATATATATGTGTTTATTTATATATTATATATACTATATAATACTATAAATACAGTATATTATATGCATTATTATTATTATTATTATTATTATTGTTATTATTATATGTATATATTTTATATATATGTATAATAATTTCTATGTATATATATATATATACCATATATATATGTTATCATATATATATTCAGTATTTACTAAAAATAGTATATATATATGTATTTTGTAAATATACATATGCATTTTTCTTTTTATATATATAAATCTATATAGATATATATATTATGTGTTGTATAATTATATATATATATTATATGCTTTTCATTTTTATTCATTTCCTACACTTTTCTTTTCCTTTATATATATGTATACATATATATATCTAAATATATATAGTATCTATATATTGTATATATATTACCTATATATACAATATATTATATATATTATATTATATAATATTGCTGGACATTACAGCTTATATTTATACTATATATATATGTATTTCCAATTCTTGCACTGTCTTTAAATTTATTATATAATATTTATCAGTGGTCACATATAGACCCTAATAATATTATTATAAATACTGTACATAAACAGTGGTCACCTATAGACCCTGATATTAGTGCTGGATATTACAGCACTTATATTTATATTTAAAATTCCTGCAATGTCATTTTTATTATCTATATATATATATACTATATAGTACTGTATAATACAGTACATAGATATATACGTATTTAATTTCTGCCTGTCATTTTAATTTATTTAATCAGTGGATACACCCTGATAATATTATTATATCATAATATTTATGACAGTGGAAATACCCTGCTATTATATAAATTTACATTCCTGCATTCTCTTTTCTGTATATATATGCTATATATATACTACTACTACATACTATATCTATAAGTATATATATATACTATATATCTATATATATGTGGGTGTGTATCCTATATATATTATACATAGGTAAATATATATACTTTTATATACCCTGATAATTCACGAACCTGTATATTTTTAACAGAGAATATCTCCAGCACAACCAGTGACCCCTGTCACAAGCAACTACAAACCTGACTGTGAGATCAGGTTACCAAACACTATCAGGGAGTAGGCAAGTATACCTTGCCAAGTACTGTTTAATTTCTCAATATTGTTATATGCTCTTATTTCTGTATTTCATATACCATGATTACCTGAGACTGCCTTGGGTACAGTCAGTTGATTTGTTGACATTTAACATAATATTACAGACTCACCAACAATTATGAGAGGATATCCTGATATTCTCCTAAACCCTATCACGGGAACACGCAACATGGTTGCAATGCATATTGGGATGCGAGCTGCGTAGTTGACTAGCTACCAGTACGTGTGACCGCATCACGGATTAGAATAATTCAGGAATTATACGACTTGACATTTAGTTACATTGGGAGGGGAGAACAACTAAAATACGTATGGGACACCCACCTCTTTACCATGTGCCGCACTCGACGGAGTGATACGGATGATATAGATATGTATTCATGTAACCATTCTCATCGTAGATGGAAAATTGTATAGTGCCCTTGAACGGGGGCATATGTGGCATATACTAGCCTGTCACTACAGATTGGTGAATTACGTCAGCATATGTCTAGCCACACATTTCCCATACGTATTAGGTTGTCTCAATTTGCATTCACTTAGATGGTTAGCACCCTTTATTTATTTTATTTTATTCAGTAGTTTAATTCAGTATTTACATACTTGGCATGTTATTTTCTTGTATCTTGTTACGTCCTTCTGAGGACCTGGTTCCCTGCCAGGTTTCGTTGAGACACTCTACCACCCCACAGTATCTGGACCTGGACAGGAGTCTGGACATGCTCTGGAGATGGAGTTAGAGGAGATGCCGTCAGAGTCTACCTGAGTACCCCTGGAGATGGAGCTACATATTTTGAGGATGTTGTGCTAGTTTATCTTATTTCACTTCTGCCACTTTTTGTAGTGGGATTGTTCCCACCTGACTTTATCTGGATTGTATATGACATTTCAGTTTTAGCATCTATATATACTCAGCACTTTCCCTGTTATTCTTGTGGATGAGATAGATTTACCTGAATTTAGACTTGTAGTATTTAGGACAGCGTAGCACATCACTTTGGGTCCATTAAATTGGGTATTCCCTTAGTGACGTGTCAGCTGGCCAATGCTACGTGGCCTAGTTCCGTATATTTTTGGGACTGGGGCGTGACACGGTTTTAGTGGTGGCCCATGCAGGTCGAGTTAATTGCTAATAACATGATATCATGTTCAGCAACCCTGCAATAGGATAGGAATACTAGGTCTCATCCACACTAACTTCATCCATAAATATTGCATCCTGCTTGATTATCATCTATTAAGTCCTTCGTACTTTTCTAAATTTTTTAATTCTTTTCAGAAATATAGACATACCCGGGGAAACTGCGATTAATGGAACTGACCAAGCAACAGACCTCTCGCCAGATGTCCAAGGGACACCAATCCCGAGAGACCAATCTCCGAGAAGGATGCTGGTCAATCCAACAACCTCGTACCTTCACCAGGATCCGACCCAAGAAGCAACATCAGTCCAGCAAGAAGGGCAACCTTCTCAGGCACCAACACTGCAGGCGGAGATACCTTTGCCTCCACCTCCAGTTCTCGCAGCCCTGATGCCACAACTTGAGGAACAATCTCAGATGTTCCAAGCCATATTGCAGGCTCAGTGGCAACAGAATGAAGTCCTGAGACAATGCCTAATGACGGTTCTGGAGAAGACAGCTGCCCCAGTACCAGCCCCTGTCCAACCAGCTAGCACTGTTCGAGGCTTTAGCCGGATGAGCCCGAGAACCTTTAAGGGCAATGAAACTCCGGAAGAGATCTTAGACTGGGTCTCTAACACGGAAATATTGCTAGAAGGTTCCCAGCTTTCCCCTGATCTATGGATAACCGCAGTAAGGACCCTACTCCTCGGCAACGCCCATCACTGGTGGGAATCTATAGAGCGCAGTACGGGCAAGAACCATACTTGGGAGGAATTTCTAGAATATTTTAATGCAAAATATTTCCCAGCCACAGTCAGAGATGATCTGTACTCCCAGTTCCTGCATTTGGAACAAGGAATTATGACCGTCGACGCTTATGATGCAGAATTCAGTCGACTAAGTCAATTCGGTGCCATCCTAATACCAACCAAGCTGAAGAAGGCCCTAAAGTTCCATCACGGCCTTACCCCCGAACTCCAAGGGTATACTACGGCACAGTCAAGAATTTCTTACGAAGAAGTTCTTTCAGAGACAAGGATACAAGAAGCCATTGGCCGAGAAGCAAGATGCTCAAATCCAACCATATCAGCCATAGACCAGACAGGAGCAGGAGGACCAATCCGTCACCTGGGAAATCAGGCACAACACAAGACAGGGCCATATCAATACAAGGAACTTCCGACTTGTCACTATTGTGGCAGGAAAGGACATTATGCCAAAAACTGTCGAAGGAAGTATAGACTATGCTTGATTTGTGGAGATAATCAACATAGGGCCAGAGACTGCCCACAACACAGAGAAGCAACACTTCGGACTGGGCAAGGACCAGCAGCACCAGCCCAGAGAATGCAACCCCCTACTAGAGGTCAGCATTCCCCAGCATTTGGAAGATTTCAGAGGGGCCCACCCTTAGCCACCCAAGACACGCAATACTACCTAGCCAGACAACAAACCATTAGACAAAGGCACGAGCAGGCCTTTGCACTAGCTGCAGTTGCAGAAGAACCGAAAGGTGAAACCATCTCAGGTACCCTTATAGTTGCATTATTACCAGCAAACCGCATTATTTGATTCTAGAGCTACACTGTCTTTCACATCTAGTAGTTTCGTACCCATGCAAATAGCCAGGTTTACCGGAAGAGGCATTGTTCCAGTTACCAACATTACTAAAGCATGCTAGTAGTCATGTATAGTAGGGTAATGAGAACGCGATTCCCGGTACTTTCAATACCAAACTTCGACGTTATCTTAGACATGGACTGACTAAGCCAGTACAAATACTATCCTAGACTATGGGAAGAGAAACGTCATCCTTAGACCACCAAGTTACCCATTCGGATATTAGGATTAAGCAAACACATCTAGGTAGATTGCTAGACGTTGATTGTTAGGCTCAAAACATGTGAATGTAGTAATAGCTGAATACTACAGGTAGTTTCCAAATTAGATTTGATATACATGACTTATTAGGGTAGTCAGTAACTTCTAAATCTTGTGTTTTCACCTACCCGAGAAACTATCAGACTTGGAAGAAGTGGAAAACTAAGCTCGAGGTACGTCATACCCTTCGATGTGTTGGAACGAATCAAAGAAGTTGTTTACAAGATAGCATTACCTCAGACATTGGAAGGAGTACATGACATCTCCCACGTATCCTAATTAAGGAGGTACGCTCTGGATACAAGTCATGTGCTTAAATGCAGACAACCTATAGTGTATATTAAGGTTGTAGAACTTAGAAACCACACCTCTTTTGGGTCAACTACCAACCTAGACAAGAAGTTAGAGATTATAGAATCTTGTCTATTTGTGAATTTGTATTGTTTTATACTCCTCATATCCTAATCTAGCGTACTTATATTTGCTATACTACCTTAAATGATACTCTGCTATTATAGCCTAGTTTTGCAAGCTTATTCTTTATCAAGCTTGTTCATTAAATTATGTATTATTGGAGTACTACATTAATACATTTCAGAATCAGTGTATAACGGTCTGATCAACCATAATGCACTTGGTTCGCCTTCGCATAACTACTTTAAGTGGATTGAGATATATAGTGATTAGTAGACAGATGTACTTACCTCTGCGCATATCGTATCAGCTACATAACTAGGCTAATACAAATATGTGAATAGGGAGTACCAGAATAGCATTTCCATCCACAACTGCCTTGACAATTCCCATTGAATTCTTAAACGCCTTGAATCTCCATACTTCTAATCCATTATCCCCTTGAACTCTTGATTACTGTTTTCCGTCTTTCCTTATTTCGGAAAGAAGAAACCTCGTACTTAGTATAAATACAAAGTGTATTGTTTCTGTAGTTATTTTTATTATTTCTTGGGGAATTACCAAACCCTATTATTAGATTAGATTGCAGTTTAAAACTGTTCTTTTAGAATGACTTTCGCTACCTACCATACGTTGTATTACGTTCCTCTAGTTCATATTACATGAAGACATCATGCACCAGGAACGGGAAGAGGATATTCGATAATGTTTCCCCCATCTATTTCCAGATCAGGGTATGTCCAATATTTCAAACTTAATCTTTCTTAATCTTTATATCAATCTTTCGTTCTCATTATATGTGTGTTTTTATTTCGAGGACGAAATATTCTAAGGAGGGTAGATTGTAAACTCCCTCGACCAGATCTCAGTATTTTAATATTATTTCTAGTTAATTAGAATTAGTGTAACTTTTTAAAAATTTATTTATTAATATATTCTATTGATTGTGCACCTGTTTGTTACACAATAAATTAGGGCACCACACTAGCTGTTAACCCTAAACTAATTTCACATCCCTGCCCTAGACTTGCTAGACTACATTTTTCGTATTTTTAGCAACTCCCAGAAACCTCGTTTTGTGCTTCGTTTTAGTCGCACAAATATCGTTACAAACGTACGTATTTAATTCCTATTTAATTTTCTGCTCTTTACCAACCTCTGTACCCTAGAGATTTGAGGACCAGTAGGTACCTGTTTTGCCCAACCAAAAATACGATAATATTCTACACTAATTGTATTACAATTATCGTATTGACACCGTAGAAAAATTATGACCCTAACTGCCCTTAAATAATTAATGAACACCGTGCGCAGTATTTATTAAATAATAAATACGGTGACCCGTATCACCTGCAGAATCAGACCCTGACCCTGCCCAGGCTCATCCCCACAGCCCAGGACATTTCCCCAGCAATTTCCCTCAATTCTGTGAATTTTAGTAATTTTTAGAACCAGGTGATTTTTCCAGACAAATTGCATAATTGCGCAAATTCCCAATTTTTGGACTTTTATGCAAATTGTGAAAAGTTAGGGGTTTTATTGCAAAAATGCATGCTAGGTGGCAACCTCCTATTGGATAGACCATAGGTGGCAAGGGCCCACCATAAATATCCAGGAAAATATCCAAAAATACCTAAATTACCAATTTAACCCTAAAACTTCCCCATAATTACAAAATTGCCATTGCCCCTAATCCTATATAAACCCTAAACACCCCCCCTCTCTCATTACCGGACCCCTCACAGCCACCACCGGCCACCGCCTCCGACCCAACTCCGGCCAGCCCTCCGCCCTGACCCCCTCTCCCCTCCGGCCAAGCCACGCCGCCTGAGCCGCCCTGCTCCGCCGTGGCGAGCCACCGTAGCGACCTCCCCTTCACTGCACCACAGCGGCTCCCCGACCTCCGACCGCCCACCACCGCCTCCCTAGCTGTCGCCGACCACCGCCACCACCCCCACTCGCTTCGCCGGGACTTCCTCTCTCCAACCACCACCGCCCCGTCCCTCCACGACCACCACAGCCTCCGCCATCACCCCCGCAGCGCCACCACAGCCTCTCCCTGCCCACTGCTCGAGCCACCTCCGACCGTCCCCCATCGCCACTCCGGCCACCCCCGACCTCCGCCACCCACCCCGACATGTTCGCCACCTCCTCCTCCACCACCTCGACAGCCTGCACCGCCGCCCCAGCCACCGCACGCGGCGCTGCAGCTGCCGCAAGCTGCTGCTGCTGCTGCTACTGCTAGCAGCTACTGCTACTGCCGTTGCTTCTCCGGCCGGCCGACGACGACTCCGCCGCCGTCCTCCCGCCGTCGACTCGCCGTGGACCCCCTGTCACCTTCCCTTAGGTATAATACCTGTATATACATGTATATATGTATATATTTATGTATGTATGTATATATATATATATATATGTATATATATATGTGTATAACTACATATATATATGTTTATATATATATAATAAAATATATTATATTAACTATACTGTATATACAGTATACAGTATATATATTATTATTAATATTTTTATATATATGTATTTAATATATGTATAAATTATGTATATACTTATATCTATAAATACTTATAAGTATATGTATATGTATATATATGTATATATATGTATATATATATGTATATTAATATATATATGTGTTTATTTATATATTATATATACTATATAATACTATAAATACAGTATATTATATGCATTATTATTATTATTATTATTATTATTGTTATTATTATATGTATATATTTTATATATATGTATAATAATTTCTATGTATATATATATATACCATATATATATGTTATCATATATATATTCAGTATTTACTAAAAATAGTATATATATATGTATTTTGTAAATATACATATGCATTTTTCTTTTTATATATATAAATCTATATAGATATATATATTATGTGTTGTATAATTATATATATATATTATATGCTTTTCATTTTTATTCATTTCCTACACTTTTCTTTTCCTTTATATATATGTATACATATATATATCTAAATATATATAGTATCTATATATTGTATATATATTACCTATATATACAATATATTATATATATTATATTATATAATATTGCTGGACATTACAGCTTATATTTATACTATATATATATGTATTTCCAATTCTTGCACTGTCTTTAAATTTATTATATAATATTTATCAGTGGTCACATATAGACCCTAATAATATTATTATAAATACTGTACATAAACAGTGGTCACCTATAGACCCTGATATTAGTGCTGGATATTACAGCACTTATATTTATATTTAAAATTCCTGCAATGTCATTTTTATTATCTATATATATATATACTATATAGTACTGTATAATACAGTACATAGATATATACGTATTTAATTTCTGCCTGTCATTTTAATTTATTTAATCAGTGGATACACCCTGATAATATTATTATATCATAATATTTATGACAGTGGAAATACCCTGCTATTATATAAATTTACATTCCTGCATTCTCTTTTCTGTATATATATGCTATATATATACTACTACTACATACTATATCTATAAGTATATATATATACTATATATCTATATATATGTGGGTGTGTATCCTATATATATTATACATAGGTAAATATATATACTTTTATATACCCTGATAATTCACGAACCTGTATATTTTTAACAGAGAATATCTCCAGCACAACCAGTGACCCCTGTCACAAGCAACTACAAACCTGACTGTGAGATCAGGTTACCAAACACTATCAGGGAGTAGGCAAGTATACCTTGCCAAGTACTGTTTAATTTCTCAATATTGTTATATGCTCTTATTTCTGTATTTCATATACCATGATTACCTGAGACTGCCTTGGGTACAGTCAGTTGATTTGTTGACATTTAACATAATATTACAGACTCACCAACAATTATGAGAGGATATCCTGATATTCTCCTAAACCCTATCACGGAAACACGCAACATGGTTGCAATGCATATTGGGATGCGAGCTGCGTAGTTGACTAGCTACCAGTACGTGTGACCGCATCACGGATTAGAATAATTCAGGAATTATACGACTTGACATTTAGTTACATTGGGAGGGGAGAACAACTAAAATACGTATGGGACACCCACCTCTTTACCATGTGCCGCACTCGACGGAGTGATACGGATGATATAGATATGTATTCATGTAACCATTCTCATCGTAGATGGAAAATTGTATAGTGCCCTTGAACGGGGGCATATGTGGCATATACTAGCCTGTCACTACAGATTGGTGAATTACGTCAGCATATGTCTAGCCACACATTTTCCATACGTATTAGGTTGTCTCAATTTGCATTCACTTAGATGGTTAGCACCCTTTATTTATTTTATTTTATTCAGTAGTTTAATTCAGTATTTACATACTTGGCATGTTATTTTCTTGTATCTTGTTACGTCCTTCTGAGGACCTGGTTCCCTGCCAGGTTTCGTTGAGACACTCTACCACCCCACAGTATCTGGACCTGGACAGGAGTCTGGACATGCTCTGGAGATGGAGTTAGAGGAGATGCCGTCAGAGTCTACCTGAGTACCCCTGGAGATGGAGCTACATATTTTGAGGATGTTGTGCTAGTTTATCTTATTTCACTTCTGCCACTTTTTGTAGTGGGATTGTTCCCACCTGACTTTATCTGGATTGTATATGACATTTCAGTTTTAGCATCTATATATACTCAGCACTTTCCCTGTTATTCTTGTGGATGAGATAGATTTACCTGAATTTAGACTTGTAGTATTTAGGACAGCGTAGCACATCACTTTGGGTCCATTAAATTGGGTATTCCCTTAGTGACGTGTCAGCTGGCCAATGCCACGTGGCCTAGTTTCGTATATTTTTGGGACTGGGGCGTGACATCAATAATCACTAAAAGAATTATTAAATGAACCTAATTAGAAGGAACACAAAATGCGCACAAGGATTCCTGGCCACATGTGCCAACTGGCCGTATGGACTCAATGGCCGCATGCACCCACTAGACGCATGGACGAGCTGCCGCATGAACCAACTGGCCGCATGGATAAATTGGGCGCATGCTTAAACAAAGTCCACTCTTGTGGACAAGTGCTAAGTGATGGATCATCAGTGCGTGTCAAAGAAGTTACATAAAGTGATTGATGTGACATACAATAAAGTGTGTCAGAAAAAAGATAAAAGCATAAAAATGTGCACATACAAAAAGACGTGTAAGAAAAGGACACATATGTTGCTTCTAAGTCAAATGACAAACTGGCCGCATGGGTCTAGCCGCATGAGCTTCTCGCTCTATGAAAAATTTCATGCATTTAGTGTTCTATGCATTCAGCTTAGGGGCGCATATGCAGAGACAGTCATGCGCCTAACAAGATAGGCATCATGCTGGAAGGGACGCATGAAGCTGGGCGCATGGAACTCCTTCATCCCAAAACAACACAAACTTCATAGGAAAACTTCAAAAATCCGAAAAACTTGTTTTCTTCATAAAATTTTATTTTAACTCCGAATCAAGTGAACCAAAAGTCAAAATACTACAAATAAAGTGCTACATCCACCACAGAAACTATTTTTTTCCAAAATACCAAGTTTTAGTAGATCAAAACCATGAAAAATACATGGAACCCATGAAAACCCTAAACTTCAATTTCAGATCTACTCAAATATACTCATCAAAATCCAAAACTCCGAGAACTAAATATGATTAGCAACTCAATGAGAATATTTTTCATCAAATATATTTTTAAAACAACATATATACAAAAATATAAAAATTAAGGCTTCACCATTGAGCAAGATGTATTTGCCTCGGGTGTCTCATAGCCTCTACTTCTCACAGTCTAAGTTACAACAACTTCTCCCTAGGGCTAGGGTTTGGCTAGAGGGAGCTTGAGGGAGAGGAGGAAGAAGGAAGCAAGAAGAGTGAAATGAGGAATGAGTGAGGTGAGAGAAAATACTCATATATACTAAGAGAAAAGAAAGATGGTGTAAAACCCCCTAATTTTAAATATTGTATTTATTTAATTAATCATTGAATTTAATTATATTATATTATTTCTTAGTTAATTAGAAAATAAAATTTTATTGATTTAATTACCTAGGTAAATACTCATCTAGAATTATTGAACAAAAACTATTATCCTTATTTTATTTTATTTTAGGAAACCTTGTAGAAGGATGATAGATTTTTTTTGAATGTATTAATATTTTTTTCTGGATTTTATATATATATATATATATATATATATATATATATATATATATATATATATATATAGTATTAAATAAAATAAAAAGAAAAGAAAATGAAAACCTTAATAACTAAAATCCTTAACTAAAATCCTAAAGCCTTAACTAAAGCCAACCCGCAGCAGCTATTCCCTACCCGCTCACAGTAACCCCATGCCCGCGAGCGACCCGACTCTTTCTCATCTCCTCCGCACCTATATATATATATATATACCTATATTCTAAACCCTAACCCTAGCCGCTGACACCTATATCTCCCCGCCGCTGACTCTGAACACCGAAACCCAGCGCCGTCGCCGGAGCACACCCGCGCGATCTCTACAGCAACCGCGGCAGGAACATGAAGCGACGACCTCTACTTCGTGCGCCGTTTTCTGTCCCATCTCTCGATCGTTTTCGGATCCGTCTTCACCGGTATGATCACAACATATCCCCCTCTAAACCCCGTTAATTAGTTACATTCGAGCAGCGTTAAAAACCAGGTAGAAATCGAAGCCAAATTGGAAGAAAACCAAAAAATTTAAACTATTATGAACTATTTCAATGACCTATGTTTCGAGGATGATATCTTCGACCATAGACATCCAAATTAAAATCTACTTTTTGCTATGTAAAGTCTATATAACCAAGATCATTCTCTGTTAATTAGTTTATTTTATTTTGTGTTAGAATCAGAGATAAATTAGTTTGAAATATGAGAAAAACTTATTTTTAAAATATTAGAAATTGTGATACGGCGCGCACCCCGCCAAACGGGACCGCCCCATCATTTACCAATTGTACTGAAATGCGCGTATGGTATATCCTGACGTGTGGGCTTTCGCGGAAATTGATTCGGACGTGTGTGCGAGTCGGAATCACCCCGTATTCGTAAAAAGTCTTCGTATCGCGACTTTTGTAAAATATCAGTCCATTTTGTGTATGCTCGTCAGAATGCGACAAAACTTACGCCAATGGATTCATGGTATCACGCTGGTCCTGTGACCCAAGTTTTATGCGGTTCCGAGACAGTTGACCAAGCCGCGTATTTGTGGGTCCCACGGGTAGACTTGAAGGGCGAATTTGTGATCGGCTCACTGAAATCCAAAATTGGACATACCGTTGGGTTCGTATCCACGTTTAGAATTTGTTTGACCTATAATTTTTCCCATTTAGAGACCTTTACTTCTGGTACGCTTTCGGTGCAAAATGGACCACATGTGGACCCCGCTTTGACCCAAAATTATCGTTTTATCCCTGTGTCCAAATTGGACGAAATGGTAGTGTTTTTTAGCTATCTCACTTATTCTGGGAACGTTGGTGATATTTATTTCAGCATCCGGAGACTTTTATTCTGATGCCATAGTTTCTGATCCATTGTGTCTGACGTTTGGACGCTTACACTTCGCAGCTTTCTTGTCAGGCAAGATACCTTGCCAAATTGCTTATAGTATTTTGCATGCTTATCATATTTTTATATATTCATTATATATATATTTTCTTTCAGTCATAATTATATACTATATATGTTGACACACACTTGACACATAGTATCATAGGAGGGGAGGACAATCAGTAGGCGTATGGGCTACCCACTCTGGTAAACCGTAGTAACTAGCACGCACTACGGTAGTTATGTCGTGCTGGTCGTTACCCGTATATCAATTTTTGGTATCGCGATGGTCGCTATCCTCGAGGTATGACGGCTTCTGATGTTCATGGACGTGTGTGTGAGTTATGAGAATAGATATAGTATCCTACACCTACCCATACGTCGAAATGGTTGTCTTCACTATGCATTTTTATATAGATTGTCTAGTACAACATACTTATATATTTTTTGTCTATTATGCATGTTTTACTGTATTCAATTGGCATGCTTCTATGTATCTTGTTACATCCCTCTGAGGACCTGGTCCCTTTCCAGGTGTAGACGATCATGACTGTTTGCAGGAGCACGGATCAGGACTTGCTACTCTATTCTCTTTCGAGGAGGTCTCTCTTTGAGCCTCACTGTTCATTAGATGTACTTATTTTATTTCTCTTGTATTCTAGTTTGGTAGTAGATTTGTCTCCACCCAACTACTTGTTCTTATCAAGCATTTTATACTTGATTCAGTTATATAGTTGATTGGTTATTTGATTATGTGGATGAGATTTAGTTATGCCCTGTGACTTGTGACAATATATATACCACATGTGAGTTAATATTCATAATATATCATACGTGTGTATTATGGTATCAATATATTGGAGTTGCCATATACATACGGCTGACATGCTTACGTATTTCTAGTTCTACGTATTTTGGGACTGGGACGTGACATATATTTATGGTGGTCCATGCATGTCGAGATCATATTATCTTGGTTACGTTACTGTACTGAGCAAGCCTGCACATAGGATTAGAGTATAGGATCTCATCCACTTATTTAATCAACTCCCTTGATTTTATTTTGCATTCTTATTTGATTGTTGGCCTTGCATCTTGCTTGATCCTTTCACAACGTTAATCTTATCTTTTCTTTCGTGCTTGATAGGGGTTAGGAAGATGACTTATACTAGGTATATACACTCTATTGTTCAATAACACTATTAGTTAAATTCTTGTAAGTCGGGTAGTATGCCTCATAACCTAGTATCACATAGTCCTTTTGACCCATTAATGAAGTGTAATTGAATGACACCAACTATAGGCTTGCATAAGAAGATAGTGTTTATCTAGACTGTAGAACTTAAAGGCCCATACCCCATTTAGTCAACTAGAGACTTAGGCAAGAAGTTAGTATGGCAACTGTAGAGGTACAACACCGGACAAGTCTTATCTTCTTTGTGAACTTGAATTATTTTGTACCTTCCTTCATCATAATCCAGGGTACTTATATTTTTTGGACTACCTCCGCCTATGCTGCTATTTTATAGCCTAGTTTTGCAAGATTATTCTTTTATCGAGCTTGTTCATGACATATGTATTATTGGGGACGCCTACTAATACATTGTCTAAATCAGAATCAGTGTATTACGGTCTGATCAACTTTAATGTACTTGGTTCGCTCTTCGCATGACTACATTACGTGAATTGAGATATAGTTGACTCAGCATGTTAGACGAATATACTTGCCATTTAGACATGTTCGAGCATATCTTATCGATTACATAACTGTACTAATATGAGCATGTGAATAGAAATTTACCAAAATAAGATTTCAATCCACAACTGCCTTGACAACTCTCTTTTTGAATTCTTTAAATCACCTTGAACCTCGTACTTGTATTCTATCACCTCCTCCTTGAATTTTTATTATTGTTTTTTGTCTTCCCCTATTTCGGAAAGACGAACGTTCGTGCTTGGTATAAGTTTGATACACGGAGAGTACTAGATATACCCCATAGGCCAATCATATTACCTTGTGGCTATCTTTTGTAATTAAGGGCATATCACACGTGGTATATTTGGTGTAAATTTTTTTGAGGATATGTTGATATTTTAACTAGATGGCATACCCTCGATGCTAATGGATGACACGAGTAGCAGTAGTAGTATTCTCTTTCCTATCACCATCTCGTCCCCTTGGGTTGCTCATCTTCTCTTCCATATCCATTTCTTGTCCCATGCTTAATTTTTCCTATCGTAGTTGCATCTTTTTGTGCCATCATGAATTATTAATTTACTTCAACCTCACCCTTATTTTGTTAGTTAAAAACATAACCGGGTTAGTAATAATTAATAATTAAAAAGATGAGTTCATAATGATAACCCTTGTGTATATGCACTATAACAATATATGTATTCTCTTATTATTTTTAAACCTTAAGTAGCATCCTTTAGTCTAACAGGAATTAGTAGGATTGTTGAAATAGTTCATACTTCTAATAGTTTTATAAAGTTAGTCAAGACCTTAATTGTTGCCCTAAAACTTAGACTAAGCTTAGGAAAGAGTTGAAGGCACTTGTTACAAACTAATGACTATGACAAATCATTGGCGAGGTAGTAACAGCTGCAGCTAGACCATTATAATAGAGTAGTCGAATTATTTGCAGACATACTGGCCAGGTGGCATGACACTATTAAGCTACGATACTTGACGGTTACAGAGAAAAATTATAGTTATGAGATTCCAGACAAGTATCCTAAAATTTTTGACCCAATGAATAAACTCGTCGTACAACCTAGACAATAGCCTCAAAAGACTTTGACTACTAGTAGAATTCTTGTAAGCTGGGTAGTGTAGATGAGTTAGAGGATAAAAGAATAGTCTATAGACAATAAGGGAGGAAAGTGTTAGAATGACTGACCATGACCTTTTAGGAAGCACTGCTAGATAGCAACGAAGTGTAATAGCTATAGTGATTTATTATGAATATGGGTTAGTGTTAATTTCGAGGACAAAATTTTTGTAAGTTGGGTAGAATGTAAAAACCCCATAATTTTAAATATTATATTTATTTAATTAATCATTGAATTTAATTATATTATTTCTTAGTTAATAAGAAAATAAAATTTTATTGATTTAATTACCTAGGTAAATACTCATATATAATTATTGAACAAAAACTATTATCCTTATTTTATTTTAGGAAACCTTGTAGAAGGATGATAGATTTTTTTTTAATGTACTAATTTTTTTTCCTGGATTTTTTATACCATATATATATATATATATATAGTATTAAATAAAAGAAAAAGAAAAGACAAAAAAACCTTAATAACTCAAATCCTAAAGCCTTAACTAAAGCCAACCCGCATCAGTTACTCCCTACCCGCCCACAGTAACCCCACGCCCGCGAGCGACCCGACTCTTTCTCATCTCCCCCGCACCTATATATATACCTATATTCTAAACCCTAACCCTAGCCGCTGACACCTACACCTCCCCGCCGCCGACTACGACCACCAGAATCCAGCGCCGCCTCCGGAGCATGCCTGAGCGATCGCGACAGCAACCGCGGCAGGAACAGGAAGCGACGACCTCTACTTCAGGCACCGTTTCCTGTCCCATCTCTCGATCGTTTTTGGATCCGTCTTCATCGGTATGACCACAACCTATCTCCCTCTAAACTTCGTTAATTAGTTACATTCGAGCAGCGTTAAAAATCAGGTAGAAATCGAAGCCAAATTGGAAGAAAACCAAAAAATTTAAACTGTTGCGAACTGTTCCAACGACCTATGTTTAGAGGCTGATATCTTCCACCATAGACATCCAAATTGAAATATACTTTTTGCTATGTAAAGTCTATATAACCAAGATCATTCTCTGTTAATTAGTTTATTTTATTTTGTGTTAGAATTAGAGATAAATTAGATTAAAATCTGAGAAAAACTTATTTTTAAAATATTAGAAATTGCGATACGGAGCGCGCCCCGCCAAATGGGACTGCCTCGTCACATACCAATTACACTGAAATGTGTGTATGGTATGTCCTGATGTGTGGGCTTCGTAGAAATTGATTCGGACGTGTGTGCGCGTCAGAATCATCCTGTATCCGTAAAAAGTCCCTGTATTATGACTTTTACAAAATATTATCCTATTTTGTGTACGCTCGTCGGAATACGATAAAACTTGCGCCAATGGATTCATGGTATCACGTTGGTCCTGTGACCCAAGTTTCACGCGGTTTCGAGACAGTTGACCAAGTTGCCTATTTGTGGGCCCCATGGGTTGACTTGAAGGGCAAATTTGTGATCGGCTCACCAGAATCTAAAATCGGACATACTGTTGAGTTTATATCGACGTTTAGAATTTGTTTGACCTATAATTTATTCTATTTAGAGACCTTTACCTCTGGTACGCTTTTCGATGCAAAGTGGACTACATGTGGACCCTGCTTTGACCCAAAATTATCGTTTTGTCCCTGTGTCCAAATGGACGAAAGAGTAGTATTTTCTATCTATCTCGATTATTCTGGGAATGTTGGTTATGTTTATTTCAGCATCCGGAGACGTTCATTCTGATGCCATAGTTTCTGATCCATTGTGCCTGACGTCTGGACGCTTACACTTCACAGCTTTCTTGCCAGGTAAGATACCTTGCCAAATTATTTATAGTACTTTGCATGCTTATCATATTTTTATATATTCATTATATATATATTTTCTTTCGGTCATAATTATATACTATATATGTTGACACACACTTGACACATAGTATCATGGGAGAGGAGGACAATTAGTGGGCATATGGGCTACCCACTTTGGTAAACCGTAGTAACTAGCACACACTATGGTAGTTGTGTCGTGCTGGTCGCTACCCTCGAGGTATGTCAATTTCTGGTGTCGCGATGGTCCCTACCCTCGAGGTATGACGGCTTCTGATGTTCATGGACATGTGTGTGAGTTGTGAGAATAGATAGAGTATCCTACACCTACCCATACGTCGAAATGGTTGTCCTCAGTGTGCATTTTCATATAGATTGTCTAGTACAGCGTACTTATATATTTTCTATCTATTATGCATATTTTATTGTATTCAATTGGCATGCTTTTATGTATCTTATTACGTCCCTCTGAGGACCTGGTCCCTTTCCAGATGTAGACGATCATGACTATTTGTAGGAGCACGGATCAGGACTTGCTACTCTATTCTCTTTCGAGGAGGTCTCTCTTTGAGTCTCACTGTTCATTAGATGTACTTATTTTATTTCTCTTGCATTCTAGTTTGGTAGTGGATTTGTCTCCACCCAACTACTTGTTCTTATCAAGCATTTTATACTTGATTCAATTATATAGTTGATTGGTTATTTGATTCTGTGGATGAGATCTTGTTATGTCCTATGACTTGTGATATATATACCACATATGAGTTAATATTCATAATACAGTGTACGTGTGTATTATGGTATCCATATATTGGAATTGCCATATACATATGGCTGGCATGCTTTCGTATTCCTAGTCCTACGTATTTTGGGACTGGGGCGTGACAGATGGTTTAGTCATATGTTCAATCAAATGAACTGAACCAAGTGTCAATTCTATATGCGGGTCCTAAATCGGGTCTATGGCAATGTCAATGGGTATTCTACTAGTCTTAGGTAGTCTCTCTCAACAACAACAAAATAATATTAAATAAAATGACAGGAACCAACATGAAAATACAACAGGAATACATTATCAGAAAAAATTTAAATGATAGAAATTCAAGAAATACCAAATCTAGAAACGGGTGCGACAATCATTGAGCACAATTTTTAGATATACTCTTGTGTTGAACTTATTCAACAACTTACATGAGCACTCTTGAGATATTCTTAGAGAAATCTTTGGCCCCTTTACATAGCATGCTTTATGTCTATACATAGAAATCTAACATTATGTAGGAATAGGAATCCAATATTATGTAGGGTTAGGAATCAAATATTATTCTTGTCGAAGATTTGGTCAAATATCAAAGTCAATCTTCTTCAAAAGATATGGTCAAATATATCTTTCTTCATATCTCCGCATTGTCAAAGATTTGTTCTTCTTAAAAAATATGGTCAAAGATCAAAGTCAATTTTCTTCAAAGATATGGTCAAATATATTTTCCTTCAACAAATTTAGAAAATAATAAAGCTGCTCTTGGATACAAGACACATCAAGAAACTGTCATAGGAGTGGTGAAATAACAAGGATAGTCAAGAAGGGAAGAGTAACAAGTGTTATCTATCCTACACTCAGTAGCTGAAAGACATTCTTGTTTACTTATAATTTGCAAGGGAATCAAATTTCTCTCCATTAACTGTTGGTTGGATATTAATGGTAAGTAAGCCCTTCAAGTTAAGGTTTCCCAATTGTTTATCTATTATCTTTGTCTCTGGTTGGATCCCATCTAATTCTGACCATGGATACTTTTAAGTTTTTCTAGGCAAGTTGTTCATGACCCTCTGTCAAATGCATTAGAAGAGAAGTGTTAAAGCAAGTATTTATATGGCAAAAGCACATCACTTAGGTAACATAAAAATATCTCATGAACATCTTCAAGAGACTTCAGTAGGACAACCCAATCTACTTGAAGCTTTTCTTCAGTTACCGTGGCCTCATGAACTGAGAATTATGACTTTGTGTAAGATATAAATCATCAACAGTCACATAAATTATAGAAAGTATCTCAAATAAGAAAGTTATCAGAGATGATAATATGCCAAAGCACTATTGTTCCCCGAAAACATAGAAACAAGAGATTGGCTACATGAACCGCTAATTATGGATTCATGTAAATATAACTGAAAAATTCCAAAATTTTATCCACTCAAATGACAGAAAATATAATTTACTACAAACAAGATATGTAATAAAAAAGCACATTCTCTACCAAAAGACATGGAAATAAGATGTTACATGTGGATCTCCTTATCTATTCTTTCGTTACAACTTAAAGACTTGTTCATGTTAGATTATGGAAAGAAATAGAATGGAATGGAATGAATTGGACATTGTGCCATCAAGGGACAAATATAGCATGTCGGTTGGAGGGAGGCATTCTCCCAGCAGCATGGGACTACATCCCTAGTACTATATTCTCTAAGATACCTCCCTCCACCCCCTCCCCCATCCCCATCCCTTCCCTTTCAAACTCACAAGGATCAACCAAAGAGAGTTTGTCCGGTAGGAATGGATGCCTCTAAACTGTATAGGCCTTCGTGAAGAAGTTTGTAATTTACCTTTCAACTTCTAAGAGTCGTATCTTTGTGTTATGATGCCTTATTTACGATTTGTTTCTTATGTTTAATTTAATCTGTACAATTTAATCGTTTAGATTATAACCGTATACCGAGTATGAGACCTAACTCTACATATGCCCAGAATTATTATTTTTAACTTCACGTAAGATTCGACCATTTGATCGTTGATCTGTTTCTTCCTTTGCGATCATGTTGAGTTTCTTCATATGCCTGTAAATATTTATAGCAATCTATTGTCATCAGATAAATTATTCTATATCCCATCTTTGATTTTATAATTAGATCATATACGGCCCAAATGTCAAAATATGTTTCAAAACTAAAATTCAATGTAGCAGACTAATACCACCAAAATCTATAAAGTGACTTGCAGATCATCAAAACGAGATCGTTAACCTTGTGGTTGACCAACTTGTCTCGATTTTCGTGTCATTGGGTCATAACGTATGAACTTTGAGATATAAACATAAAATCATATAATTAAATTAATAATTAATAATTAAAAATAGTTAATTAAAGTTAAGATGGACTAGAATAACCTAGACTTAGATAACTTGGCCAATAAACAACCTAGCTAACCTAATCGATAAGCAACCTAGACTGAGATAACGTACATAATAAGCAACATACCTAATTTGTCTTGCTTGTGTGGTTTTGGTTGTTTGCGGGATTTGATGAATGTACGTGGATCATATCCTATGGGTAGTTCACGAATAATATTGGTTCATTCTTAGTCAAAATGCTATCGATTTTCTTTCCGTCTAGACAAGTACTTCTATAAGCAATACGTTTTAAAGTTATTATTATATTTTATCCTAATTAGACTATGAATGCTTATCTTTACCCATATCATGTAGCACACTCACTAGTGAGATACTTGTTAATTTCTTGTTTAACTTTTCTATATAGATATTTTGATCGTGTTCTTGTCATGATATATGGAATTTGCGAGAGTACAATCACTAGGCACATGGATCTTCTTCTTGTGATGTTCTTGTGTACATGAGAATGTGTTATACCCTTGTGACGTTCTTTCAATACGTGTATTATACATTCTTGTGACATTCTCTCGTGTTCATGAGAATGTGTTACCCCTATCCCTTGGCATGTCCATGTGTTGAAAGGTGTGCTTCCATATACACTTGAGCAAATAGAGTTAGATCTTACTAGTATATCACTATGATATATGTTACTTGTTATGTACATGTTACCTGTTATATGTCTTTCTTCGTACTTGCTATCAAATGCTCCTTGCCATCATGTTTAGTTCATTACATGCTTTATACTGTACTTGTAATATGTTTAACTTTAATTGTACTTGCTACATTCCTGACTACATCCAAGAAACACACAAGCAACATCCTGGATGATGACTTATCTCGCTAAATCGAGGATATCTAAACAAAATAAGTGCAACTAAATACACGAAGCATGGAATAATTAGAAGTGCTGCCATATAAATATTGTTAAGGAGACACACCGTCAAGAACATGAGTCAAAATTCTGTTGATAAAAAACACAATAGTAGGCGCAAGTTCTGCCTAAACTTGAGCATGAACAAAATTCGACAAAAAAAGAGATTTAGTGACAAAGGATAAGACGATGATGTTCTACAATCCCATTTTGTTGATGAACATAAGGACAAAAAACCTACACAAGGGTCCCCAGAGGAAAACAAGATAATCATGAAACTAATGTGATGAGTACTCCCCTCTGAATCTAACAAAAGTACATTAATCTTGCAAGAGAAATAGGTCTCAACAATCTTTGCAAACTCAAGAAACATTAAAAAGATCTTCGACTTGAGAAAGATCAAATAAAATTAAGTGAATCGAGAATGATTATCAACAAATATGACATAATCTCTCTTTCACCCCTTTAATATATGATGAGAGGGTTGATATTGTGTCAAATAAAGCAAATGAATCGAGAATGTTTCTTAGGTAGCTTTCATTAGGATCAAGAACAATTAGAGCATCTAAAATATACGAGCTCTTCAAGCTATCTGACAAGCTTATAAAAAAATCTGGCTTTCCTAGCTATAAAATGAGAAATACCATTACATTTTTGTAGTATGTGAGTAATAGTAGATACTAAATATGAAGATTTGTTAGATTTGTTAGATTCATGATTATCTTGTTTAAGATTTGTTAGATTCATCACTATTCTTATCAAACTCACTCTTCTTTCTTAAAGTCAACACTAAAGACTCATCGATGGTGACATCCCTGATGATTAAGAACTTTTTATCCTCCAGACAGTACATATGGTATCCCTTCACTCCTTGTGCATATCCCAAGAAAATAGCCTTCTTGGCTCTGGGATCTAACTTACCATCGTTGACATGATAGTAAGCTTTGCATCCAAACACAGGCAAAGTGCTGTAATCTGCTGGTTTGTCGGTCATCTTCTCATATGGAGTCTTACAGTCTATAGCCGGAGTTGGTGATCTATTAATCCATTACTGCGCCATGTGTATAGCATTCGCCGACCATTCTTTGCCTAAACCGGCATTGGAGAGCATACATCTTGTTTTCTCAAGTAAGGTTCGGTTCATCCTCTTTGCTAACCCATTTTGCTGCGGCATGTTCCTAACAGTCCAATGTCGCACGATGCCTTCTTGAGCACAAAAATATTTAAAAGGTCCATAGGTATATTCAGTACCATTGTCAGACCTTAATGTCTTTGCCTTTCTGCCTGTTCTGTTCTCCACCATCGCTTTCTACTGTTTCAACTTTTTAAACACTTGATCTTTGATTTTGATGAAATACAGCCGAACATAACGCGTATTATCATCAATAAAAGTAACATAGTACATCGCTCTTTTCTTGGAAGGAATCTTGCTAGGTTCCCATACATCTATATGCACATAGTAGAGAATACCTTTTGTCTCCTGCTTGCTTGTACTGAAGGTCACCCTGTGTTGCTTGCCATAATGCTCACAGAAATTCATACTTGGCTTCTTCAAGTTTTTTAGTAATCCCTGCTTGCTTAGTAAGGTCAGGCCCTTCTCACTCATATGCCGAAGCAGCATATGCCAAAGACGTATGCTATCAGACGAATCTGATATACTGACTGCAAAATTCTCAGTCACAGTGCTTCCCAATAAGATATAAAGGTTACCATATCGGTGACCTTTCATCATCACCAAAGAACCACGAACAACCCACAAAATTCTACCCTCGACAACAAACTTGTTACCATTCAAGTCAAGCATACCAAGAGAAATTAGATTTTTCTTGAGGTCGAAAACATGTCAGACATTGGCCAAAGTTTGCACAATTCCATCATGCATCTTCATCTTGATAGACCCAATTCCAACAGTTCGACATGTGTTATTATTGTCCATCAACACAGAACCTGTCATGCCCCAGTCCCAAAATACATAGGACTAGGACACGTAAGCATTCCAGCCGCATGGATATGGCAACTCCAATATATGGAAACCATAACCCATACGTACGCTGTAATATGAATATCAAATCCAAAAGTGGTATAAAATGTATCACAAGTCACAGGGTACAATCTAAATCTCATCCACATAAAATCAATATAAATAAATAACCAACATCTATATAACTAGATCTCAATAAGAAGTATCTAAAGATGATAGTTGGATGGAAATAAATCCACTACCAACTCGAATGAAAAAGTATAACACAATAAACACAATATAAGAATACCAGCTAACGACCACGGGGCTCGAAGAGAAGACATCCTCGAAACATATGTAACCATCCAAATCTGTGCTCCTGCGAATACTTAAGAACAGATACACCTGGAAAGGGACCAGGTCCTCAGAGGGACGTAACAAGATACATAGAAGCGAGCCAATTTGAATACAGTAAACATGCATAATAGATAGAAAATATGTAAGTACGCTATACAAGACAATCTATATGAATGCAAATGAGGACAACTTTTCAACATATGGGCAAGGGTAGGCTACTCGATCTAAGCCTCACAACTCACACATCCGTCTAGAACATCAGAAATCGACATACCTCGGGGGTAGCGACCAGCACGACTCTACAAAAATTGACATACCTCGGGGGTAGCGACCAGCGCGACACACGCCCGTAGTGCGAACTATATACTACGGTTTACCAGAGTGGTTAAAAGCCCATACGCCTAATTATTGTCCTCTCATGATACTAGGTGCCATGTGTGTGTCAACATATCTAATACATAGTAATGACTGAAAGAAAACTACACATGCAATAATAAACAGAATGCAATAAATATACAGGAATATACTAAGCATGCAAAATACTGTAAATAATTTGGCAAGGTATCTTGCCTGGTAGAAAGCTGCAAAGTGTAACGTTCAGAAGTCCAACACACAGGATCAAAAGCTATGACTGCAGAACAAATATCTCCGGATGCTGAAATAGATATCACCAACGTTCTCAGAATAAGTAAAATAGCTAGAAAGCACTTTTCTTTCGTCCAATTTGAATACATGGACAAAACGGTAATTTTGCATAAAAGTGGGGTCCACGTGTGGCCCACTTTGCACCAAAAAATGTGCCAAGGCTAACAGTCTCTAAATGGGACAAATTATAGGTTAAACAAATTCTAGATGTCAATACGAACCCAACGATATGTCCAAATATGGATTCCGATGGGCCGAACACAATTTTGCCCAAAAAGTCAACCGTAGGGCCCGCCAATTGGCGACTTGGTCAACTGTCTCAGAATTGCGTGAAAATTGGGTCGCAGGACCAGCATATTACCACGAGTCCAGTGGCACAAGTTTTATCACAATATGACGAGCGTAAACAAAATGCGCACGACTTTCGCAAAAGTTGCGACACGGGGTTTGTCCGCGGATACGGGCTGATTCCGGCGCGCACATGCGTCCGAATCAGTTTCCGAAAACTCTTACGTGTCCGGTTACGCTGCACACACCGTTTGGTATACTTGGTACACGACGGGGCGGTCCTGTTTGGCGGGGCGTGCTTCGTTTCACAACTTTTAGAAATCGGGAAAAAGTGTGTTCGCGGGATTTTCTAACGAATTTAATTCTGTCTACAGCAGTTAATAATCTAGCATTATTTAACAAAAATTAAACTAGGTCAATTGGTCTACGTATACCAAAAAGAATCATCGAATTTGGATCTCTGTGGTAGGAGATACGAATTCGGGAACATAGGTGATCACCGCAGTTTTCTGCGATCCCAGAAATTAGTCTATTTTCGCCAACTTTGATGCTATTTTTGCCTATGGTTACGTATTGTTCGAGGTCTACTATCACACAGATAATGGAGAGGATTAAGTGAGGATTATACCGGAGAAGACGGGGTCGAGTTTGGTTGAGCGAGGTGACGAAAAACCGCGTGGGAACACAGGTACCTCGCTGCTGAAATCTGTAGTGCGCGGGGTGCGCGTGGTCGCGGTCGTCGGGATTGGTTTGGACGGCCTGACGCAGTTCTTCGGCTGCGGTGGCGGCGCTCCTTAAGTCTAGATGGAAAGAGAAAGAGATTAGGGTGATCTAGGGTTAGGGTTTTAGGATGAAATAGGATATATATATATATATATATATATATATATAAGAGGAGAGAAGGGGGGTTCGGTCGACCTTTAGGGGGGTCTGTGCTTTTGGAGTGGCTCACTTTGCTACAAGGGTGGGTTGGATTGCTAAGGGCTGCTTACTCATGGAAGGGCGGGTGTGGGCTGCATATAAGCAGCGGGTGTAGTCTAATGGTCCATGGGTGGGTAGGTAGGAATAGTAATGGTTTGTTTTGGTTTTTTTTTTCTTTTCTTTTCTAATCTTTTTCCATTTATTTTTCTTTCTTTTTCCTATATATATATATATATATATATATATATATATATATATATATACTCATAGAAAAATTCTAGAATTATATTAATGCACATTATTAAGCTAACAACTACTCAAGGGGTCTCCTACATGAAATAAATTCGGAAAAAATTTCTGATGGTCCCATAAATCCCCTAAGTGCACGAACACCTAAAATAAAAATTAATAAAAATTTATTTATCCTAATTAGCCACTAATTACTATAATTAAATTAATAATTAATAATTAAAAAGGTTATATACGGTTTCTAGGAATAGAGATTTTACATTCTACCCAACTTATAAAAATTTCGTCCTCGAAATTAAAACTAAGCCACGATAGAATGTCAAGGATGGTATAAGATTTGCATTGTTTAAAATGTAAGACTAGATTTAAAGGAGTGGACGATGTTGTGCGACCAAAGTGTAGCACAAGGGAGCTTAATTATAAGTTGCACAAAGGTCAGAATGGAAGATGGGCACGTCTAGGATAAGGGTGTGGCATTTGTAGGAAGGCAGTGGCTAGTGTAGTGCTCCCATTATCGAAGCACGGTAAGGTGCGCTAAGTGATATAATTATTGCAAAAAAAAAATTAAATAAAAAAGAATACCGTGTTCTATTTCTAATTGGATTTAATCTAGCCTTAGTCTCACTATCTAAGCCAAGTAGGTCCAATTTTGGGTGAGGGTTTTACAATCTACCCAACTTAAAATTTACCCATCTATCACCTAAGGCTATACATCTAGGAAAACTATTTCTCAAATTATTTAATCATGTTATTCAATCCTCAAAGTTTTAATACCAAACATATCATCTATGATATGCCCTTAATCAATTATAAAAGAGTGTCACTAAGTCATGTGATTAGCCTTACGGGGTATATCTAGTGTCACCACCCCATTTCCAGAGCCGGGTATTTTTTTATTATTTTAATTTGGTTAATTGTGTATTATTTATATTTAATTGTATTTATATTTAATTGATGGTTGTATTATTTTTTATTGATTGTTTTAGGGTTTTGGCTAACCTGGACCCATGTCAGACCCTAGTGGACCCATGTTCGACCCAGCCCACATCCCTATGAGACCTATTTTTGGGTTTTAGAATATTTATTATATTTTTAGTGGGTTAGTTGGAGAGATTTGGAGTTAGTTTGAGTGCTTTTGGAACCCGAAATCCAAAACCGAGTTACGGGAGGGCATTTTGGACATTTGCCAACTTGTAACCCCTTTATTTGGCTTGGCCGGCCCCTACCTACCCATACCCACCCGTGAACACAGCAGCACAGTAGCCATTCTCTTCTTCTTCACTTCTTCTTCTTCTTCTTCTTCTTCTTCTTCTTCTTCTCCACTACTTCTTCTTCTTCCTTTCTCCTTCACAAGTAAGTTTCTCCATTTTTTCTCCTTCCTCCTTCCATTTCTTCTACTTATGTGAACCCTAACCTTGCATTCTTCCCTAACCTAGGTGGGTAGAGCTTAGATTTGGTGTTGGAGCTAGATTTGGGAGCTTGGAAGCTTGGTTTGGTAGATTTGGAGCTTTTTGGAGACCTAGGCTTGGGATTCCAACTCCCAAGAGGTAAACCCTAATTTTTTCCCTTGTAATTACTTTTATATAGTGTAATTAATAGTTTAGAACCTTTCTAGACCTTAAGGCTACCCATGGGAGGAAGTTGGAACTAGTTTGATTGGGTTTAGAGACTTTAACACTAGGTTTTGTGTCAATTTCGGGTGGAATCCGAATTTGGCCCAATTTTGAGTGATACTCTAGGTTAGACGGACCTAGGTAGACGTTGTCGGGTGTCTAGAGGGTTAGTGCGTGTCTTCATTCGGACACGTGAAGCCGTGTCGCGGAGAAACGGGCATTTCGGGCATTTTAGGGGTTTTCGTCGTCGTCGATTCTAAGTGCGTGCGCATTTTCACCACGGGCCTAGAATTGATGCGGTAGTATTTTTTCTAGGATCTAGGCATCGTTTAGAACCCGTGGGTAAATTTTGGGCCGATTCTGAGTTGGTTTGGTGTGTGTTTCAGGAGATTTTCCGAACCGCACACCGCGTGTTCGTCGAAATGACCGAAAGGCTATTTCGGCGTGGTTTTCTAGTTTCGGGCTTGTGCGCGCTTTGGGTTAGCATCGGGGAGTGTGTGCTAGAATTCTCGGGCTATATTTTATATATTTATAGGTGTTTGTGCGTGTCGGGGTCGTTGGGCGTGCGTTGGTGGGGCGTTGTGAGCGTTGTGCGTTGTGGTGTTGTGTTTATATATATATATTTATATATATATATTTGTGTGTGTGTTCCTATATATATATATATATATATATATATATGTATGTGTTTTTATGCCTGTGTGAGTGTGTTAGTGAGTGCTTGTGTGAGTGTGGGTTGGTGCTAGTGTATGTGTGTAGGTGAGTGTGTGTGTGAGTGTGAGTGAGTGTTTATAGATATATATATATGAGTATATGTATGTGTATATAAGTATATATATTTATATATATGTATATTTGTGTGTATTAGTGAGTGTGTGTGTGAGGGTGTGTGAGAGTGAGTATGTGTGAGTGAGGGTATATATATATATATGTTGAGTGTGAGTGTGTATATGTATATATATATATATAGATATATATGTGTATATATATATATATAGATGTGTGTTTATATATATATATATGTAGATATATGTATGTGCTTGTATGTGTGTGTGTGTATTTATACATAAGTATGTGTGTGTAGTTATATATGCTAGTGTGTGTATGTTAGAATATATTTATATGTTAGAGTGTGTGTGTGTGTGTGCATATATATATATATATATATATATATATATATATATATATATATATATGATTGTATATATATATATAGTGGTATATATATATGTATATAGGAGTGTGTGTGTGTGTGTGTTTGTGAGAAGGAGGGGGGGGGGGGACAGCCCAGGCAGTAGCAGCACAGCAGCAGCAGAAGGAGCAGCAGCAGCAGCAATATGGAGAAGCAGCAGCAGCAATAACAGCAAGAGCAGCAGCAGTACAAGCTTCAGCAGTAGCAGCGAGGCTAGTAGCGAGGGGTGAGGGTGAGGTTTAGGAATAGGTAGAGTGATAGATAGATTTATAAATAGATCGATAGATTAATAAGATAATTAGATAGATTAGTTAGATAGATACATAGATAAATAAATAGATAGATAGATTAGTAGATTGATATATATTAGAAATTATTAGATAGATAGATGGTTAAATAGATAGGTAAATAGAGGATAGATAGATAGATAGATAGCTAGATTTATAGATATCTATAGTTAGATAGATAGGTAGATACCTAGTAGGTAGATATCTAGATAGATAAATAGATTAGATTGATAGATAGATAGATATATAAGTAGATACATAGATTATTAGATAGTTAGGTAGTTAGATAGATTTATAAATAGATGGATAGCTAGTTAGGTAGATAGTTAGATAGATAAATACTAGATAGTTAGATAGATAGTTAGATACCTAGATAGATGCATAGATAGATAGATAGATGGATAGGTATATTGATTGATAGATAAGATATATATATTATAGCTAAATATATTTATGTATAGGTTGGGTAAGGTAATGGGTATATGTATATGTGTGTGGATATCTATATATATATGTACATAGGTACTTAGATATGTAAATATATCATAGATGTATATATTTTCTAGCCTAAATTAATAACTAGGTATATATTTATTAGCCTAATAGCAAGTTAGAGGGGTTTGAGAGCGGTATCTCAGTACCTTGAGATACCGAGGTATCTCAATACCTTGAGATATCCAAGGTATTGAGTTTCGAGCGGGGTATTTGAGCATTAGCCTAGAAAATATATTGGAGTGATTTTTATATGCTTATGTGTATATATTTACGCGTGCTAGCATAGGTTTTAGCGGGTATAGGCGGGGTGCGTGGTCTAGGGCGAGGTATCGGATACCGAGGGTATCTCGGTATCTCAAGGAGGCGAGTTTGAGAGTTTCTAGCTTTATGAGCTCGATTTGACCTAGAATTTCAGGAGCACCCTAGTTTGACCTAGAGTTGACAGTGGTTGACTCAGTTGACCGCCAAAGTCAACTTTTGACCTAGTTTTGACCCAGAGTTGACTTTTTGGACCAAGAGTTGACTTTTTGACCCAAATTTCACCGGTTTGACCCGTTTGACCTAGAACGACCCTAGAAGCCTATTTTTAGTTATTTTATATCTGTTTAAATCTTTAGAACCCTGTTTAATCTTGCTTTTCGTAATAGGTCCTTGCGACACCAGTTCGGATCGCTAGTTGCTCAGGACGTCAGGCGAGTACATTCTCTGATAGTTTTTATTATCTGATGATTATTATGATTCAGCTTCTAGTATAGTATCATCTGATTATTCTGGCACAACACGGGACACTGACTGATATTTTTGGATTTATTTACTTGCGATACGTATATTTTATGTTTCTGGCCTCTATTCTGGAATCACTACTGGCATCACCTACATGCATCACTCATGTTCAGGCTGGACTCATCTTGATTTACGTGTCGGGTCTTGGATTCACTTGTATTAGTCGGGGCAGAGAAATACTCGAGTAGACATGTAAACATTCACATCTGGAATCATCAGAAATCACTCCCTCTGGTCTAATCTGGAATGATAGCAGCCGCGCACCAAGTGCACGGTGAGCCGTACATACCCCTAGCCGTTTACATGTCGAAACAAGTATTTCAAAGACATCGAGTTCATTCTTTATAGTCTGGACTCACTTACATTCTTGTTAGTCTCACTTACATATTTCTAGACTTGACTCCCTACATGTATTTTATGCTGGACTCACTACACGTTCATGTACACAGACTTACTCTTAGTTTAGATTCCTTGTATCTTACAGTTATTACTATCTTGTTTCTGATATTCCTGTATCTTTACCTTTATGCACCAGTGACATATATATATTCCTTGTTCATACTTTATTTTATTCTTCTTCCTACTTGCTATAACTGTTTTATAGTTTTTATTATTTAAATGGAACTGCTGTTAGAGATGTACTTGCTCCAGTCCTGACTGGACATATTTTTCAGAGTATCCGGAGGAGTGGTGTCCGACGTTTTATGGACCTGAGCCTGTGGATGGTGCAGACAGGGACCCTCTAGTTTAGGGGTGATTTTCGGGTTGGTAGCCGGGATCACTAGGACCTTGTTGTTGTTTTTATTAGCTTTTAGCACCGGATTTGTCTCCGATTTTGGATTGAGACCTTGTTTGTATATTATTTTGGATGATTTATTATTATTATTATTGATGTTGTGGTGGTTTTAGTAGTTGTTGTTGGTTAGACTTTATAGTTGTTGGTCTTCTTTGTTATCTTATCGTGCTTAGATTCGTGATTGAGTACTTGATTATCATTATGATGTTGCTCCTCCGTTTGGAGTTGAGATCTTGACAGGTTTATATATTGATTGCGTGAGATTGTATCTAGATAGTTGACCTAGATAGCGTTCTACCGCCGATGCTGCGGCGTAGGCTGGACGTACCCACGACTCATGCCCGATTTTTCCGGGCACGGGTCGTGACACATTTTTGGTGGCGGCCCCATGCAGGTCTCGATTCGCAATTAGTGCGATCTCGTGGTGGTACAATAATTTAGTTGTACTGCTGCGAGCCTACTATAGGATCTAGGATCTAGGATCTAGGATGAGAGTGTACTCAATCACGACTAGGAACAATTCCAATCAAATTATTTTGAAATTATTTTTTTTGAAATATTATTGTCCTTCTTTGATGATATCGTATCTTGCGCCGTATTGACTTCTTTTGATCTGTGTTCAGGATGCCTCCGAAGACACGATCCCATCGTACCGTTCCAGCAGTTGCCACGGAGAGGTCTGCTACCTCTCGTCCAGCTCATATTCAGGCAGCTGCTACCGCTCCACTCACCACTCCTGCGGTTGAGGGAGCATCTG